>JAGFZM010000976.1:80471-98029 GCA_017657215.1 Limnothrissa miodon
ACGTGCCTGTATGCGCAGACTGTGTATTATTGCATGTGCAAATGTATTTATATTTCTACATCAATTTCAGCTAACCCTTGGGTATTCTGACAACAATAACGACAGTAATAATGACAATGAAAATGTGTGTGTGTGTGTGAGTGTATATATGTGTGTGTGCGCAGTGTTCTGCGTGTTAATGATAATCATGACAATAGCCGTGTCTGTGTGTGTGTGTGTGTATACAGTATGTACCCGCTGAGAACATGGATCCTCTCTGTGTTGTACTTGAGTGGGGTGAGCTCAGCCCTGAGCACGTGCAGCGCCTCCAGAACCTTCCCGTCCTCCAGGTACTCCAGGTACTTCTGCTGCAGCAGCAGGAACTTCATCCACTGAGCGGGGAACCACACAGAACCACAGAGAACAGGGGCGGTTAGAACCAGAAAAAGAGGATGCATTAAATCCAGAAGGAATGGCATAATGGCCAGAACAGGCAATAGATCCAAGCTACGGCCATACATGGAACATTTTCCTGTACATGATAAATAACAATATTTTTACATAACATTGTCTACTCTGGGGGAGCTATGCAAATCAATTGTGGTTTTATAATACTTATATCAATATAGTGGATATACATAGATACATAGATGTCAACCCCCCCCCCCCCCCCCCCCCCAAAAAAAAAAAAAAAAAAAAAAACATGCATTACATACTGGACCTAACAATGTACCAAACATTTGAAATAATTAAGTAATTAACCCTAAAAACTAAAAATAAATAAGACCATATAGAAAGACCTAATAGTCTGTTTATAAGAACAGGACCGTAGTGAAGCAAAGTTACTGATCACCCAAGATACTGGTTTAGAATTTTTTTTTTATTCCATTTAGTGCTTCTGAAATGACCCTGGTGTTTAGTAACCTAGGTAACTGGGTTTAAGTGCTGGTCTCTAATAGTTTTTATTTCATCTATTGCTTCGGAAGCGACACAGCGACCCTCAGTCTTACAGTAGAATGGTGTTATGCGTGTGGAGTTGGGCTAAGTGGATCTCATTCTGGATGTGAAATTTTCGTAGAGTCCCAGACTGAGGGTCTGCAAATGGAACAGTGACGATACTTACCACAATAGCACCTGGAGAGTGCATGAGAGCTTTGAGCTCATTGAGGTCGCTTTCAGCCTGAGTTGAGAGAAAATAAAACAAACACAATGGTCTTTGTCACTTTGGTACATCTAGCAGATGGTTGTGAGAGATTCAATTCGGACAAAAAAAAACAAAACAAACAACTGAGATGGATCATCTTCACACGATCCAGTCCAGTACAATCAAACACAAACCATTTGATCAGATCTGCAACACTTCGCCCCTTCCCAAAGCCTAAGCCACTGGACCACCAACGTGTCCTTACCTTGTCCCACTCTCCCTCCATCACATGACTGCGGAATTTTGTGGCAGCAGGATGCTCCAGCCTACAACCAGACTCTTGCATGAGTAGGTCCACCGTCTGGCTACAGGGTAGGAGACAGGACATTTAGTTTCAAGATTTTGTCTGGGTGACATTACTTTTGACACCAACTGTTAATGGCATTGATTAAACCAACCCAAAATGAACGTTACACCGAAAAATGTAAATGTAGAATTAACAAAATAAACGGTCCAGGAAAAGACAAAACATTTTTTTACTTTCGCGCGAGTAGCCTATATTCTGTCAAGATAAACATGGGTGGGACATTAAAAGACCTATTGTTTTCAGTCGGTTTGGTTGAGTCAGAAATACATGACCTGATTTCACTGGAGCACTGTGGCAAAAGCAGTGCTCCGAGAAACACAACAGATCGATTTCACATGATTGGCTGATTGCTAACGTTGTATCTACGCTGTCAACAAACAGTAGCCTATCGCTGATTATTGTTCAACTGCCGAGATGTTTTGGATTGTTTGTCATGTCAAAAATATAGAATATGTTTTAAAGAAAACCACACTGGCGCTACAGAGCGTGTCTGTTTTATACAACAGCTATTTTGTAATGCAGAGAGGGCAATAATATTATCTGGCGAGACACCAGTACTGCATTTTGCAAAATGGACCCCTAGGTTTTTCTGCTGCAGATCCCGTCACCATGTTTGTTTAGCCTAAACAGTGTCACTTCGTGACATTCTCTTAAAACTATGTTTTGGGTTATAGTTGAATAAATAAAACTATGTTCTTATTGTCGAGGTTAAATTTTGACGTTTCATTTGAAGGACACGGTTTAGCAGGTAGCTAGCTAACTTAGCTGACTACTTACTTCAGCCCTAAATCGTGTAGATGTTGCCCTATGAGTCGGATGACATCTTCCTCTGACTGTGAAAGACGCTTCTTCTTTTTCATCGAAGAGCCTTGCTCTGAGTTAGTAGATGTTGTGGCATTAGAAGCGTCTGAATTCCCCGTGGATACGATGCCGTTGTTAGTACTAACTGCATTTCCATTGTTTGTTGTGGCTATAAGGCCGTTTGAGTGCGCTCCCCCAGTGGACGTCGAGTCTCCGTTTTGGGTGCTATTTAGGCAGGACAGCTCCGAGTCTTGTCCCTGTCCTGCCCCGTTTGCCTGCATGTTACTTATGCTGATGTTGGTGATAGTGTATGGGTTAAAGCGGATGGCAGACACGGTTGAATTGGCCGAAAAAGTAGAGAGTTGCACAACAACCGCAGAGAGGCCCGCTGTCCCACTTGGATCCCCAGTCTCTCCTGCTCCCTCCGCCACCGATAAACGGTGTTTCTTCCGCGGGGGCGGCGAAGCTCCGCCGGTTTCCGAGTCGGAAGAGGAGGAAGCGGAGGCCAGAGTTATCTTGCCGGGAACCTCTGTAACAAGAAGCCTGTGGTTCGGTGTGTTCAATAGTTTGGCGAAGCCACAGAAATCTTGGTCGTTAGGGGGTTTCTATTGAACTGTGTTTGTACTGAAGCTCGCCGATCTTGTTTTTGTTGCTCTCTGAACAGCTGCAACCCCATTATGGTAGCATAGTGATGTCACCGGAAATTCCTACACCACCTTGCGTCCGGGTTGTGAAAAACTTGAGTTTTCGTAGCCTAGTAGTATTGAGTAGTTGATACATAATTATGATCACTTCATTGACCTAGGTATATACCTGGCGCTGTATAATTCTGGACGTATAGCATCCTCGGCACTACCCCCTTAAAATGTACCTAAAGGACTGACACATGATCGCTTGATGTCTAATCACATCAACAGGTGTTTAAAGAAATAGAATAGGCCAAATAAAAATAAAATAAAAAGCAGCATACTCTCTTTTGTCACTTATTACTAGATCTTGGAAATGCAGGTAGGATGGAATAGTTTAATTTGCCAACATTAGGTAACTTAAGAAAAAGGGAAAGACCAATATATTCTTATTTTATTTTATTCAATGACCTTAAGAGTACAATTAATTCAAATGAATGACAAAGGATTGCAAACCAATGGAAACACATATAGGGTTTAAACAGATCATTCAAAGTGCCGTTTTTATTTTAACAAAGGGTCTTTAAAAATAAAATAATGAACCCTCAAACAAACAAAAACTAATTACAAACAAATAGGCTAACAAAATTGTGCATTGATCCAAAATTACAAAAACTTTGGCCAATGCTACACCTTCATACATCATTTCACCAAGTAGTCTTCACCTAATGGTCTCTGTCTGTTAACAAACAGCATCCCAGCAATAAATTAAACAGCCCATTCAGCTTTCAATTCATAAGCATTTACATTTTCATGCCCTCTGATAAGGCCTATTTCATTTTCACATCAGAGGGGCATACACAAAAATATAAAAATAGGACTTAGAGGGGGTACAAGTAATAAGAGAGGTTGTCTAGGGAAGATGCAGTAAAAGAATAAACTATTGCACATTCATTCAGTATTTTGGGTGGAACTGGGAGGAGTCCACTCAGAACTAAGGAATATAAATGTCTATATTACTGCACGTATCGTGGCATATGGCTGACATACTGTCTATAGTATCTCTTATGCTCTCACACACACTTGCGCACACACTCACACACACACACACACACACACACACACACACACACACCTGTTACCCTTCTGTAAACACATAATTCTTTTAGTTTGGCACATCTGAAACGTGACAGAGTTCCAGAATAACGGAGTAAAGGGTAGTATTACAATATATATGTGGAGAGAGAGAGAGAGAGAGAGAGACAGAGAGAGAGAGAGAGAGAGAGAGAGAGAGACTATACTAGAGTACTCTAGAGTACCAGAGAGTCTGGAGCAGGCACATTCTTCAAACGTTCATCTCTCCCATACACACACACACACACACACACACACACACAGAGGTCCACACCAGACAGATCAGGTCTTCTGGTCTGTTCTGGGTTTTCAATAACTTCCTGTTCTTTCAAAGCAGAATGCTAAAAAAGTGGCTATTTTTTCAATGTCAGAGGATTCTCTCTGGGGTAGCAGTGCCCCAAAATGACAGGTAGGCATTTAGTTCATCAAATAGTAGATGTGAGGCTTCAAGTGTAAATTGTAAAAGCGAAGTGTTTTGTGGTGTAGCGTACAAGTTGTTTATTTAATGTGTTTATTAAGGAAAAGAAATCAGGTGATGTGTATTTACAAAACTGTGGTGAACATGTCATGGAACTGGAGAATTGGCTTTGCGTTGACACTAGCAAATAACTGGGAGATTCCAAAGCAGTTTTTTTTTTAAATCAGTAGTCATGGTGCTTTTTCCAATGACTGGCTTCACTGTAAGAGAAATTTGTGAAGGATTCTCTGGTGTTCCCTCCATGAGAGCAATTACGCCAATGCATGTTTATATACAGTGCATAACCTATAAGATGGAATGACAGCAGTACCAGACTCTAATGGCTGATAAGTGTGAAATTTGTGTGTCTGTGTGTGCGTGTGTGCGTGCATGCGTGCGTGTGTGTGTGTGTGTGTGTGTGTGTGTTGACTGGGTCATGAACTGTCCACCACTTGATGTGGCAGTGTGACAGAGGAGCCGTTGATGAAGGAACCCTGTTTTTCCCGGCCCTTGAGGAAGTAGGTGAGCAGCTCCCCCTTCCCCTTCACAAAGATGGGCCCTCTCCTGACAAAGCGGAAGCCATAGTCTTTCAGGATGGTGTAACAGTCCTCCACCACCTGGGGGCAGAAGAGGCATACAGGCATTAGACTCGATACCACAACAACATCTACACTTGTCATGGTAAAGCTCCTAAATGCATGGTTAGCATATACTGACAACGAACACCATTCACAGAGAGCCCTTAAAAGGTGCTCTGTAATATTCTGCAGGATTTAAGCACAATTTCATTTTTTGTCTCAAATCGTAGGCATCTCCCCTTGCATTCTGCCCCGTGAAAATATTGTGGAAAAAAAACAGTCTTGAAAGACAACTCAGGGGCTGTAATACTCAAACAAACATTACAGGCACAGAGTTGTGCACCAAAACATAACAAATCACATCCAACTAATCGTCATGATTGGGGGTAGGGGTGGGGGTTAATGCACGTCCCCAACCATCTTGCACATACCGATAAGGGAAAGCTGTATTACCTCTAAAGTAAACCTGTGTTACCTGTATACTAAACATGTGTTACTTGTAAGATAAATCTGTGTTACCTGTGAGATAAATCTGTGTTACCTGTATACTAAAGCTGTGTTACCTGTAAGGTTAAGGCGTGTTACCTGTATATTCCCCATGACTCCAGTGGACTCCATGCGGCTGGCCACGTTCACAGTGTTTCCCCAGATGTCATAGTGAGGCTTACGTGCCCCAATAACACCCGCTAGAACTCCTCCTTTGTTGAGCCCTGTGCACACAACACACAAGTCAGGCAGCCACATAACAGTGTAACGTCAATAGAGTTTACCTGGGAGTTTAGTGGAATGAGAATATATGTATGTATGTATTATGTTATTATTATATATATTTTTTTAAATGCATAAACACTTTGTCCAATCTAGTTATTGATGCTTGGACTAGTCTTGGATATATCTGTGCATGACAATAAACCAATGTTTCAGTTCAAACTGTAACACAAACATCCTTATGTGGACAGGTCTTTTGAGACGCACTGGTATTTGTGGGTGTGTGAGTTTGCATGTGTGTGTTTGTGTACACGGAGGAACAATCACCAATTCTGAGCATGAAGTTGTTGAAGGACTGGTAGTTGATGTTCATGAGTGTGACTTTCATGGCCAAAGCAAAGTCGGCCAGATCTGCCAGATGCTGCCAGCGCTCTCTGTCGGTCAGCTCCTCCTTCTGCACAGGAAACCATTATCATCTTCCTTTTCCACTATCTCTATGGCAGTAAGTGTAAAGCGGTCCTACACTACTGTCTTCTGCATAAATCTTACTGCATTATTTTCTCTATATTTACTCAATATCATGACTAGCCTTCTCATTCTGAGCAATATTCACATTGATTATTACAACAACCACAGTTTTGCCTTAACTAGTAGTTCTTTAATTAGCTCTAATCATGATCAACAAACTCCATGCAAAACCACCACTATAAGCACATAGCTACATCATCATCATCAATCATCTTCCTCCTCCACTATCTCTATGACAGTAAGTGTAAAGCAGTCCTACACTACTGTCTTCTGCAATTATTTTCTCTATATTTGCTTAAAATCATTATGAATACTAACCTTCTCATTATAACTCATTTTCACACTGATTTCACACTCCATACCAAGCCACTACTATAAGCACATAGCTACTAGACATTCATGTCACCATCATCATCAGTATCAGCATCACTATCAGTAAGCTTTAGCCCTGGCTCCACAGAGGGCCATGTTCAGTCTGTGTTTACCTTCATGCAGGCATAACCATTGCTGGTGTTGTCTGGGATCACCCCAGACGCTGCCATGTAGGTGCTGCCGATGGTCTTGATCTTGGTGATGCAGCGAAACTGAGGCTCATCCAGAAGCTGGGAGAAAAAGGAAAATTAGCTGCATTATAAACCAGTGGTAATGTGTATGACAGGCACCCATACATGAATGTTATATACATATATTTACAACAGAAATGGCATATCAAATGAGGCCAGTGTAACAGCAGGCACCCAGTTAAGCGCCAAGCACTGTGTAAAGGTATGAACTGACACACACTCCCAGAAGAAAATATCACTTTCTTGTCATTCTTTGTCAGAAACAAATAAGATGAGGCCAATTATTTTGAGTATTTTATAAGACAACCAAAAACTGAAGCAGACTTTGGTAAATATCTCATTGTTATTCATTTTCACTTCTTAGAAGTAGTATATATTCAAACCATGTTAATCCAAATCACAGTCAGCTGAAGATTTGAAAACAATTTCCAGCTATTCATTTTCTGCTAAGGACAGAGTTTAGGACAAACTGTTAAGAGTTCAAAAAGAAACACACAAGACTGCTTTCAGTGGTAACATCCTCCCCGAGGCCAGGACCCATGACTCCTTGTTAACGCCCTTGCCTTCTGTGTTTGAGGTGGTTTAGTTTGAGCAGAACACGCTGCGACAAAACAAAGTAAAGGGGGTTCTTACACTGTCAAAGTCTGAGATGATTTCATTTAGGAACCTCAGACACTCAATGCCACCATTGTTGATGCTTTCCTCTGTGTAGAAGTCGGAGAAGTTGGGGATGGAGGCAAACATGACGCCGATCTCATCATAGGACTGACTGTACAACTCCTGAATGGAGGAAATAGACACATACATTTCATCACAAAAAACTCTTCAGTGTATACATTCTTTTTTTCCTTTTTTAGTTTTACCAATTTTAGAGTTTTTGAGTTTTACCTCCTTCTAAAGCAATATGTTTATGTTTATGAGTACTTTATAAAATGAATATACAAAAATTTAATAAAAAACACTACCAGAAGTAAGGTTACTCAGCTTTGGCAAGACTTTATTATAATCATTAAAATTAATAATATTTAATTTTATAGATTTTTGTGGCCATGAGACTGACATAACATCGTAATGACTATAATATGACACCTGTTAAACATGGATCTGATTTGTCACTGTTTGACTGCTATTCAGATTTGTAATCTGTATAATTAATTTGTAATCTTTGAATGTCTTTGATGTGACACCTTTCATTGAAGGCAAACATCTATTAAATATAAAGTTCTTGTACTCACCTCGTCTCTCTTCTTGGAGCCCAGGAAGTGTCGGGCCACGTGCTCGGGCAGCATGTTTGTGACGAGGGCCTCGTTCCAGCGTCGCATCTCGTACACCTTCTCCTTCTGCTCGTGCACCTCGATCTTCCACAGGAACAGTGTGCGGGCCAGTTTCTCCACCTGGACAACAGGTGGCAGTAGTAAGTTCATTCACATTAATATCCTTCACGTCGTAAACCACACACCAAACACAGTAGGCAGGCATGTAGGGCAGTAGAGCAACAGACACTGGAACTGATTCTTATGACATGATGAAGTGTGTGGATTAGTGTGACAGCTATTACAATTACTACCTAATAAAGTGAGCAGAGATGGATATTGAAATCGGTTTAGTGCCTTAAAGGGATCCCTAGCGAGACATGTTGGCCTTGCGTGATTTAAAAAATGTTTTGAAAAACATGTTTCATGTTTAAATCTAATCAAGGTCCATAGGGGGCAATAAAGCTGTTGCTGCACACACAACTTCAATATCTACCTCTTTACTGAGATGTAAATGCAAGGGCAGATTACAAGTAAATTAAAGGACTTTCTAAAAGTTTAAATAATAAAGTGTTTTTTTAATTGTGTGAAATTTAGTTGATTCCAATGTCAGTCTTACCCATGCCAGCCAACATGTCTTGCCAGTCAGGTGACTTTTTACAGTAAAATGAGTAAATTGACTTTTTGTTTCACTGTTTGTTTGTTTTGTTCACAGGGTTAAATGTATTTTCATTGTTGTCATGATTTTCATGATACTTGATGTTTCTTCATAACCGTTCTTTCTGTGTTCCATTTCTTGAGGTTTTTAAACTCTATGGTTAAACTGGTCTGCTCTTAATGCAGCCATCTGGATGTGATGAGAAGTGGACTTGGAGGTGATTGAGAGGTGAGACGAGAGGTAGAGAGCACAAGCAGGTATCAGCAAACGAGTGCAAATGAGTGAGGAAGAGGACGAAAAGAGACGTACGTGTCGGGCAAAGAAGTAGAAGCTGACCATCATGATGAAGATCATCACCGTCATGGAGTACTTGGAGGGCACCTGTTCCGATCTAAAGGGAATGGACAGCAAGTTACTGATACACACACACTCTCAATCGTTGAATCATTCAATTTCAAATCTTTATCGGTATTGCAGTTCTGGAACTTTCTCCCCAAAGTGGCCTGCTCACTTTGCTCTCATTCACCACATTCATCAAGGCTGACCTGTACGCTTTGAAGCGGGCCTCGTCGTACTGGTCGAAGATGTCGCTCCAGCTGTAGACATTGACCACGCCGGTTGCCACGGTGATGAGCAGCATGAGCGTGAGCTTGACCATGTGGCTGACCTGCACCAGCATGGTTGTGGCAATGAGTGCCAGCACAGCAATGAAGCTGTAGTATTTGGGGTTGTCACGGCAACTCCCCACCCCCTGGGCCAGCGCGGGCGCTTGGACAGGACCAGAGACAGGGGAAGAGGACGTGGTGGAGGAGCTGTTTCGGGGCACCGGCAGACAGCTAAGCTGCAGAGATGAGACGAGGGGGAAAATAAACAGGAGAAATGGCTACACACACACACACACACACACTCACACACACACACACACACACTACACTCAATCAATGCTAACAGGAGAAGGACTTTGATAATCCTTTACTTTCGATAAAGTAGCATAAAGGACATTAAAGCTATCAATTCTATTTGCACTCTAACACACAAGTTACAACACAATGCTAATCTGTCTCAAAAAGACTACTGGTCAGACATGTATATTGGAATTTGCAGCATTCATTTATCTATTATCTAATTCATATAATTTAACATAAATAATTAGTAGGAGTAGGTAAAATAATTCATAATTGTTATTCATAAGTCTATATCAATTTATAACCATTGAACTCCCATAGTAAGAAACAGATTTGGATTTGATTTTGGAAGATGAAAGCAAAGCTCTTCCAAGTTGACAAAAGAAATGGGTGATGTCATTACCATGTCTATGATGTCTGCCAAAGTGAGGATAAAGATGGCCGCCATTGCCCATGTGTTACGTGCCCATCGCGTGTGATCGATCCACGTTGAGAAGGACACCAGCCTCTTCGGGAATACCTACAGTGTTACGGGTCAATGTAAGAAACACAAACAACATTTTTAATTACATGCTAACACACTCCATTCCATTAATGTCTTCCTGTTCAGGTAATCAGGATCAGACCAGTTAGGGCCAGGACCACATCGGTTCAAATGATGTAGAATAGAATAGAATCCTTATTATTGGCCAAAAGTGTTTTCACAAACAAGGAATTTAGTCTCTGACTTTTTACCCTATCGTGAATTAGTGAAACAGTGAGGTGAAGCACACACTAACCCAATGGGCTGCCTGCTACAGCGGCGCCCGGAAAGCAGTGAGGTGTTAGCTGCCTTGCTGAGGGCTTGCTGAACTGTGGACCACTGGTAACCGGCAACCCTTCGGTTACAAGCCTGAAACCTCAACCAGTAGGCCACAGCTGCCATGAGAGCTGAGAGACCTTCCACGTGACTAGGCTAGGCTGCACTGGTTGTCCCCCCCCCCCCCCCCCCCCACCGACATTAATGGCAAGTCTGCTGCACTGCAAGCAGACACCTCATGAAATGACCTGCAATCATTGAACGCCAAGAGAACATGGTGCCTTTTCAGCCACCCGATATATCTATATATAACAGTGACATGTGTCTATAGCTGTCTGTGTGTGTGTGTGTGTGTGTGTGTGTGTGTGTGTGTGTGTTTATCTAACCATACATATCTGTCTATTGGAATTACAGCCGAAGCTGGGCCCAGTGGCAGGATGTGGTGGTGGACAGCACCAGTCAATATCGGCCCATGACTGTGCCAGTCAATTGAAAGTGCGCTGACCGGGCTAATTCGCTTCAATCAAACAGACTGGTGAGAGGAGCATGTTCTGGCTAATGCCCAGTCTGATACCAGATTTATATAGAGGATTATACAGTGTACATGTGATATAGTGTATATATAAATATGTATATATGTATATATATGTATGTATATGCACTGCACAGTCCTCTCTGCTGGTGCCAGCTATGCTTGTCAGCCATATAAAGTCTGTCCAATTCAAACACTTAACACATAATGTCTCTACATAGCGTCTCATACAGTTATTTAACCACACATATAGAGACGTGAATTTCCTGAGGTCTGTTGGACCTGGAAGTTGAGGGGAAGTCTAGTTGAACGTTTGGTTCCAATGTGACATATTTCTCATTGTACATGAATACTAAATAGGTTACATAATACGAGTAGGACAAAATGTGTTCAGACCAACTGTGGGATCAATGTCTGTGAACAAAAAGGCAATACATTTGAATATACACAAATTAAACTGTTTCCATAAACTTTTAAGTTCATTGTGCCTTATAATCGCATCAAGAGTTAACCCTAACCCTCCTCAACAAACCACATTCATATTCTCATTAGAGGACTGATGTTCCTTAGTGCCTGCTCGTTAACTCCTGGGTTCCTGTGTGTTCCTCATAATCTGTTCCTTAACTTCTGGGTTCCTCTATGTTCCTCAAGATCTGCTCCTTGAATCCTTTAGTATTTGATACTGAAATAACTTCATACATAATAGTGTGCTATTTATATCTATGATCCACAGGTATAACACTCCTTATTGACAATGTTTCAAAACCTGTTTACAGGCTTTGATGTAATAAAACATGCTACCCCATAAACAAGCTCCTCTAATTCCAACTCAAATTCTGATATTCAAGGCTTAGGACTCTGTGATACTTGAGTTGCAGAAATTCACACAGCATGACATTATCCGTGGACAACAACATGAGTTTCGGCTGGGGATGCATCAAAGACTCATCTGTCACTCACACGTGGGAAGATGGCCGCCAGCGAGCAGACGGTGAGGATGAGCAGCAAGACCTCACCTACAACCAGGGTCACGTAGTTCGCTATTAACCTGCGCAGCACAGAAACACACACACACACACACACACACACACACACACACACAATTATAATCATGATCATAAACAGTCCATCAGCACAGCTCATTGCACAGCACATAAACATACACACACACACACATACACACACACACACACACACACACATACACACAAAATTATAATCATGATCATAAACAGTCCATCAGCACAGCTCATTGGACAGCACAGGAATTAAATCAACATCTATTTATGCAGTACAGTAACAGTAACTTAGTGATTAGTAACATTAGGAAACCCTAAGTAATGTTGAGTGATGTCTTATTTGTTCACTCTGGGATAGCATACAAATATACTTTAACTTCCTCTGTTTATCTAGAGAATGTGGAGAAATCGACAATAAATCTGATTGATTTATTGATTTATTTGATTTGATTTTGACTTTTGAAGTATCTATGATTTTGCTGACTGTAGTATTTTGGGTTTATCCCATCACATCACATTCTGGTGACAACTGCTTGGAGGTGTGGACAGGTTTAAAGGACAAATGCAGTGCCAGCTATTCCATAGTACTTCCACCTCCTTTTCACTTCTTCCTACCTAAAAGGGACAAACACACGCACACTAAAAAAGGGACCTCTATAGTGAATACTACACATACTAGATAAATAAGGACCTCTAAAAGCAGCAGGGAAGAACAGGATTTTAACACTGTGCACACACACACACACACACACACACACACACACACCCTTTGAGTGTGTTTGAGTGAAGGGGGTGTTGGTGGGGGGGTTGTTGAGGGGGGGTTGGTGGTGGGGGTTTGAGGGGGTGTTAAAATGGGGTTTTGAAGGGGGTAGAGAGCGGGGGTTGGTGTTTGAGTGAAGGGGGTGAACGGTGAACTCACGAGGGGTCAATGAGGGCCTCGACGACGGCGGTGAAAAGCAGGACAACGCAGGAGCAGCTGAAGGCAGCCCCGCTCTGCTTCTCCTTCTCTACAGAGAAACGCGTCTCCAGCTCGGGGTCGGTGAAGCGCAGAGACAGGGGGTTGGTGTACTTCCCCTTCAGCCTGGGGGGACACATGGAGGAAATTAGTGTTATTGTACACACACACACACAAACACATCCTGTACAGTAAACACACAAGCACGCACACGCGCGCACACACACACACACACACACTCACAAAAACACACACAAACAAACACGCATAAATACACACACACAAATACACACACACACACACTCTCTCTCTCACACACACATACACAGACACTAGACTGGAGTGATGTAAGATGGTGGAATAGTCAATAGGGGAACATACTTCTAATACCACTAATTCTGTGGTGCAAAGAGATTCTAGCTATTTCTGCTCAAAGTTTCCCATTTACATGCACACACACACACACACACACACACACACACACTTGTATACTCACGCCTGGACTGTTTCTCTCTCCAGCAGAGCCTCGTTGAGGAGCTTGTTCAGCTCCTGTTCGTTCTCCTGGGCGTCAATCACTCTCTCAGCCAGGTCCCGCAGACGCAGACGCCGTCGAGGGTTGGGGAACGACGGGTTAACCACCTACACACAGAGGATGTGTGTGTGTGTGTGTGTGTATGTATGTGGAGTGTGTGTGTGAGAGAGAGAGAGAAAGATAGGGAGAGAGGGAGAACAGAACATGTGTGAAGGGATGGACAGACAGATGGTTGCTTAGATAGCTGATTAGCAGACTAATGCACAGACAACAATCTAACACCTACAGAGACAGCAGACAGATAGAAAGACAGACAGACAGACAGATAGACAGTCAGACAGAGACAGAGAGACATACGAGCAGACAGACAGACAGGCACACAGACAGACAGGCACACAGACAGACAGGCACACAGAATGACAGATGAGTAAGTACACAGTTGCTGAGATAGTGACAGAGAGAGCGAGAGAGAGAGAGAGAGAAGAAAAGGAGAAAGAAAAAAGAGACAGATGGAGAGAGAGAGAGAGAGAGACAGACATGCAGAGAGAGAGAGAAAGAAAAAGAGAGACAGACAGAGACAAATGGATAGAGAAAAACAGAAACAGACAGAGAAAGAGAGAAACAGACTGACAGACCGAGACAGGCAGACAGACAGACATAAACAGGCAGACAACAGACAAATGGATAGAGACAGACCGAGACAGGCAGACAGACAGACAAATGGATAGAGACAGACAGAGACAGACAGACAGACAGACAGACATGACATTTAGCGTGAATGAGACCTTAGTGTCCAGCTCCTCGGGCTCGTCTGGCGTGGTGCAGGCTGTGTTAATGCTGCCATTACACTCAGTGGTGTTCACCAGCAGGGGAGAGTTGCCATTAGATGACGTCACGGACAGTTTCTGTGAGAGCACAAGTGAGTGAAACATCACCTGTCATCACCTGCAATGAGGTGACACTACGCTAACAGGCAACCTGTCCAAACAGCCAATGGGTGTTGCATTCTGGAGACGGGGGTGAAGTGAGGGCTTGATTCTCCAGTCCAATGTTCATGTTGAATATATTTTGTGTGACCCAATGTCAATGTGCGACCAGCAGGTTACAATATAATCTGATAATTTAATGTGGCAGTCATTAAAATTGTACAGCTATTATGCTGTGTGGTCATACTGTAGTCATTGTGTTGTGTGGTCATAGCCATAGTGTTGTGTGATCGTAGTCATTGTGCTGTTGTATGGTCAAAATGTAGTCAGGTGCGTGTGTGCTGTACCAGACTTAAATTACAACTCAATTCAATTTTATTTGTATAGCGCATTTTTACAAAAGGCATGTCTCAAAGCGCTTACACAGCAGTTTCATTGTGTTGTGTGATCATACAGTGGCCATTGTGTTGTGTAAATATACTGTAGTCATTGTGTTGAGTGTTTAAATGTGGTCATAGTGTTGTGTGTTCATATGTAGTCAGATGTGGACACGTGTGTGTGCTCACCACTCCATTGATGGCGCTCTTTCCCAGCGGTCCCTTGGGCACTACCACCAAGTAGGTGTCGATGCCTCGCTCCTTCAGGTACTCACAGCGGTCGCCGCCGTTGCCCGGCTCCACGTCAAACTCCCCGTGCAGACACTCCAGCGTGCTCTGGGAGATGTGCACACGCCTGACACACACACACACGCGCACACACACACACACACACACACACACAAACATGCACATGCACACACCCTCATGCATGCACACACACACAAAATAATACGTATAAAAAATAGACATATAAAATAGACATATAAAAATATAAATATTCTCACATTCCATTTACAGTATTCTATCCAAAATGATGGTGTATTTGAACCAAGACACTTGATATAGCTCACTCTTCAGTTCAAGGATGCATGCATACATTTACAGGTCTAAAAAGAGCAGCGAAATAACATTTGTCGTCAGGCGAGGGTGGAAGGGACAAGCAGACAAGCAGTTGCAATTAGTCGTAATTAGTAATTAGTAAGGCACTTTTCGTTACCCTATATTTATAGTCTGGTTAAAAAACGTCTGCACACTAGAAAGTCTGCACACTTGAAAAGCTTCTTTTTAGTTTCATATGGCCCAGAATAATATTTTAACCGCACGTGGTCGACCTCAAATTTAGGATTTTAAGTGTACAGACTTTACTCCACCAGACTAATAATCAGACTTTGTCCTGCACCTTGACACGGGATGTGCATCTTTTTATTGTAACTGAATGTTACCCTGTGTTTATACATGTGTAATGACAATAAAGTTGAATCTCATCTAATCTAATTTTATTTAATCTAAGCTAGTCTAATCTACTCTAATCTAATCTAATATGAGGACTCATTAAAGTGCCTGCTCTGTGCTTACCCCGGTATCCCTCCTGCCTCCATCTTGTTGGCCACCGTGACGTCCGTCGACCAGACATCGTACTGCCAGCGCTTCTGCCCCAGAACACCGCCCAGCACTGTGCCCGAGTGCACGCCCACGCGCATGTCCACATCCGTCTGGGTCTTCTCACGAACATACCTGCCGGACACACGCACAGGAGTAAAAATACCGCAACATATCAGTGTATCGCTTCTAAAGCGGGATTGCATTTCAACCTTACTGTGCAGTTCCTGTGCAGTACCAATGCACCCCATTACAAATTAACCAGCCATAATCACGCAAATCATATTTATTCAACCCAGCTCTCGCACCCAACATCATCAATTTATTAGTCATTAATCTGAAGATTACCTGTATAATAAAAATCAGATAATTAGTAATAACCAAGATATTTAGTGTTATTGTTATATTGTTATTTTTCTTTTTGTTGTTGTTGTTGTGCATACTTACGAGATGGCTTCCACCATGGCCAGGCCCATCATGATGGAGCAGGCAGCGTGGTCGTCACGGTAATCTGGGAGTCCACAGATGCAGTAGTAACAGTCACCAAGGATCTTAATTCTCAGCTGGTGGTATTTCTGGATAAGGAGAGAGTGAGAGAGAGAGAAAGAGAGAGAGAAAGAAGGAGAGAGAGAGATTAAGTGGATACAGAATGGATGATTTGCTTCATGCTATCTGACATCACATGGAGGCTTTGTTCCAACCTGGCCATGTTTTCATTGCTATTTTCAATTAAAGGTCCATGCCTCATGTTCCTTATAGCTCAGTGGCCATGCTCAACCCCTACTTATTTTTCCATTCTCTGTCCTTTTTAACAAATGGGCACTGAAGATACTGATGAATTTAGAAAATTATACATGCATTCATCTACTAGTGAAAAGGCAGGTCTGCCTGAAGTTCATGTGTAGAGGACTTTATATGAGTTTGTATTTGTGTGTGTGTATGTGTGTGTGTGTGTGTGTGTGTGCGCATGTGCGTGCGCACGTAGGCACATATGCACATTTGTGGTTGCATATCTGTGTGTTGACCAATGTGTTTGAATATGTAAGAAATGATTACATTGTGTTGGTTAGGATTTGCATTTGTTTATGTGTGTACGTGTGGGCATACACGTTTGTGTGTGTGTGTTTCTGTGTGTGTTTCTGTGTGTGTGTGTGTGTGTATGCTCTGACTCACAGCGGCCAACTTGTCGAATCGTGCAAACAGTTCATTAAGCAGCTTGACCAGCTCCTGGGCACTGCAGGACGACGAGAGCTGGGTGAAGCCAACAATGTCTGCAAACAGAATACTGCAGCCAGGGAAACACACACACACACACACACATACACACACACACACACACAGTCACACAAACACACAGTCACATACATACGCACACACACAGTTACACGGGCGCGCACACACACACACACACACACACACACACACACAGAGAGAAGAGGAGGAGCAGGAGCGAAAGAAGGCATCAAAAAGAGCAAAATAAGAAAGAATAATTTATTTGGTCGTTTTGTCCGCGGGAGGGTGACATTGACATAGCGCTCACAGTCTGTCCTGGTGAACAGTCCTCCATAGAGAGGAAGTGTGATTAGCTTACATTATTGTGTGTGTGAGCGTTCTAC
>JAGFZM010000976.1:103029-138029 GCA_017657215.1 Limnothrissa miodon
AATGGGCTGGATCTTCACACCCTCTCTTCCTAGTCTCCACTTATGGGAGATCTCTCTTCACACATGTGGAGGGGCTCATACACGACGTGTGATTCAGGTTGTTGTTTTTTTTTACTTATTGGCAAAAAATATGTGCCAGTAATAGTCTCAAATACATTAGCACATACTCTTAGCTCCCCACTATAAACAAAATGTGTGAATTTCCCTGGAGAAAAAAAAAGATGTCAGCATTACATTTTTTGACTTACGTGTAATGTTTTTACTTATTGTGTAAGGCTAGCATCTGTATTTACATCAAGATGTTAAAATTCCACATTGCATATTTCTCCATTATCACACTTCCCAAAAGGATACCCACTAAGCAAGAAGTGTTCTTCATGAAGTCAGTCAGTCTTTAAGCTTCGGGCCAGGAATAACAATCCATATGACAATACATGGCTATAGGCCACTTCCTCTGCCAGTGCATGGCAGACTAGCTAGTGTTCAGTGTGTTTGTCTTGGCCTCCACCAATGCACAACTACATGACTAGCACAACTAGCACACATATTCCTTATCATTTAAAGCTTGTTGCAAAAACAATAGCCTTTATCCTGGTGCATCGTTTCAATCTTAACCTGAGGACAGATTCCCTGACCATTGGTGAAGCTAGATGAAAAATTGAGTGGAAGCTTTAGGGCTATATGCCTCTAACCATTATGCCTTCAGTTACATAGGCTTGGGATGAATGACGATACATGAAGTATGTGATGCTGTATGTTATGTTACGCTATGCAGTAGGCCTATTGATGCTCTGCTATGAAGTAGGCCTATTGATGCTCAGTGTTATGCTTTCTTATCAACATATTTTCTAGTCTCTCTGCAGATGACTGAATCTGCAAACACCCCCCCCCCCCCAAATGTTTCCCACTAGTGTCTTTCCAGTTCTACTGAAACATCACCTCCCTTCCATCAACAAGCACTTCCAGTACCCAGAATTCATTGCTTCCTTCTTGATCCTCATAATTGCTCACTTCTCTCTGTATTATAACAGCGGGCTTGTTTGAAACGAGTGGCTGGCTATATGGCCAGCTTATGTCAATGCATTCTGGATATCTCAATCAACGTCATTGTGGCCAGCCAGCCAGCCAGCCATTTCAAACAAGCCCACTGTTCCACTCTAAGCAATCACCAATTCTGCAGCCACATTCTGGCCCTCTCTCTTCACCAGATTCACAGCCAGCCATTTCAAACAAGCCCACTCTTCCACTCTCAGCAACTCTGTAATCCTGTAACCAAATTCTGTCCCTCTCTCTTCACTCCTGTCCGACCTATAGAATGAGTAGACTATATATTCTATTGCTCTTATACTCTTCAGACTGTACACTATTCTCTTCATAAAGATGGCATGTTTCATCACTCCCATCACACCTGCCCAACTCACCTGCCCACCCTCGCACCTCCCTAACTCACCTGTCGTCCGAGCGCACCCCCCTGGATGTCCTCCTGCTGCTGCTGCGCTATGGTGACGCCCAGCACAAGCGTGTGGACGCCGCAGGACACGGCGGTGACCAGGACGATGGGTGTGAGGCGCATGGGCAGCGTCAGGAAGCTGGAGAAGCTGAAGAAGGCCTGCCAGCCGACCGTGTCACTGGGCTGGTGGAAGCGGGCAAAGTTCAGGCCCAGGTGGCAGAAGATCTGGGCAGCGATGAGCACCCAGAGGGTGTAGGGTACCAGGCGTCGGGAAACACGCTCAGGCAGCAGACCAAAGCGGCACAGCAGGTAGATGGCCGCGTCGGCTGCCAGCCCCACTGTCGCCACGGCGATGGAGGCCAACTTGTCGCCGGTGTAGACGACGGCACACATGACGATGACGTAGCAGTCAAAGAATGCGGCAAAGGCCACCAGCACAAGCAGCGTCTCGTGCCGCTGCCGTCGGAAGTAGGTCTGGTAGAGGTTCTCCAGGGACTCGGGGGCAAAGGTCAGCCTCATGAAGCGGGGCAGGCACAGGCAGCAGCCCGAGCTGCGCACTGTGACCTCGTGGGTCCGGCCCACAGCCTGGCCCGGGTCCGAAGGCAGTGTCACCGAGCAGTCGGCCGAGTACTCCGCCGAGTACTCGGGCTCAGAGAAGGCCCGGTTCCGAGGCATTGTGGCGGCTTGCTTCTCGTTCCTTTTCTTTCCTCCTTAAGTCAAAACTCAGTGTATGCAAGCCAAGGCCGGTGGATTATACACTTAGTGTTAGTGTGTAGGTTCTTTACAAATACATTGTGCTGAACTATCCACATTGTATCTTCCTGAGAATGTATTGAGATTCAATGAGCCTTTTGATTGTCAAACCTTCCATGTTAAAGGATATCTTAATCACATCTTCTGGTTCAAATGGTTACACCTTTCATTTTAGAGATAGTGTGCCACAAGGGTTTTCCATCAGCGTTGCACAGTGA
This sequence comes from Limnothrissa miodon, assembly GCA_017657215.1. Lineage (NCBI taxonomy): Eukaryota > Metazoa > Chordata > Actinopteri > Clupeiformes > Clupeidae > Limnothrissa > Limnothrissa miodon. Next base: position 105,451 of record JAGFZM010000976.1, read on the forward strand.
TGCAGCGTGGCTAGTATTTCAGCACTTAAAATGCCTTTTCACCAGATTCGTTTAACAGGTGAGCGGAAGAGATGTTGAACGCATTCATGGTCACACAGAAATATTTAACCCGTCAATAGACGAGATCAGAAAACAGTAAATGGTGGTATTTATAACAGAAAACATATCTATTAAAAGCCGCCAGTGAAAAAAAGCCAGACTCCATCAACCAGTGTTGTTTACACTGTCATCTTTCTCATAACGCCTCCAATCCACTGAGGTCGACACCATCGCACACTCGGGGTTTCCATGGTGAATCCCTCACATAGGAAGGAAGAAAGACATTGCTATTTAATGGATGTTACTCTTAAGAATGACACCTCGAGGAAAATGAAAAATAGATGCACACCACAACAAAACGACACCAGCCGTGACAGAAAAAGAGAAGACGAAACACTACAAATAACTACACCCTTTTTTCAGGCCAAGAGTTGCATGGGATTGTATAAACCAATGTATTTACCCTTACGCACAGGCCATCTCTTGAATAGGCTACGCTATTGAACTCGTCTTCTTTTCACGCTTTTAGTCGCGCTATGTGCTTCAGATCTCCTCTGACAGTGTCTCTGACAAGAAATACATGTTGCGCGCTCTCTCTCCAATAAATAATAAAATAAATAAATAAAATAGCCTGATAAATAAAATCCAGTGTAAGCTGCTTGTATCTATAGTGGCATATAGAAAATGAAGAAGAAATGCCATAGAAGGTAAACTCGCACGTTTTTGATTAAAGATACAGTGTTATCTGACAAGTTTGTTAACGGTCAGCATTTCATAGCAAACATCTGTCGCGTGTCCCTCGACCACTTGAACAGCTGCCGCCTATGACCATATCTTCCGTCGTCTTGGTGGCTGTGGATCTCATTTGAAACCATGTGCCAGCGGCAAAACCTAAAAGACCATCACATTACACCGATCAATGTTGATGTACTTGCCTGTTTAAGTCATAACAATACACCACGGGTAACATCCAGACTGGAAATCCCGAAGTTCTACGTTTGATTTTAGCATTCAACCGTGCTTCTCTCCATGATTCTTAAAACCTTTCACCAGTGTTCAACATGAATCAGAGCAAAATCCATGCGCATAGACGGCCATACAGCATCCAAGCTTTGATTTTTAGCCCTCCGTCTGCTCAACAATGTCCCCCTCACTTCAAGGTTCAGAAGTCAGTTATACCAGACACGAAGCTCTGCCGTCTTCACACAACGCAAACTATCACATGCGTAACTGGCTAACCGCAGTTAAACGCAGTATCCTATCCACTGTATCCGCAGCGCATTCTGGATTTCTTCCGTGATCCCTTCCTGTTTAAACAACACTGGCTCTTCCCTTTTCACCCCACCTTCTCACTTTCTACCCACCACAAGCCCGTCCCCTCATCCCTCCTCTCAGCGCCACATTTCTTTTGGCAGTCCTGAACAGTCACGGCTAGAAACAATTAAGTCCAAATTAACTCGTGGCCACTTAGCATTATCGGCAACAACTATTCTTTAAAAGGTTTTAGGTAAGGTCGTGCAAAATTTAAAAATTGCTTTCATGAGAAAAGTTTGGTCTCAAATCTATTCTGCAAATAGAAGCATTTCTGGGAATAGCAACTCGCTGATTCGTACCATTCGAAGAAAATAAATGTTCAGTGTTTGACACCTCTTTTGAACCGCATTTAACAATTTAGCTCCACATACACACAATTCAAACGTGTCTGCAATTTAAATGTCTTTATTTTGAAATCCTTGTTTACTAGAGACAAAATAAATGAAGAAAGGGACACATGTAGTAGATGTCATAGTTGTATTTAAGGCAAGGCAAGGCAAGTTTATTTTTTATAGCGCATTTCATACACAAAGTAGGCAGTTCAATGTGCTTTACAAAGACAAAGAATAAAAACATAGTGGATAAAATAAAGTCAGAAAACAAACAAATAAGATTAAAGGAAAGAGTAAAAAGTTAAAAGAATAATAAGTTGATAAAGGACAGAAAATGAAAATAATTTTAGAATAAGGATTTCCCCAAAATTCACAAAATAAATTAATCATTAAGAGAAAGCATCAGAGAAAAGTTTGGTCTTAAGTTTGGTTAAGGCGGTTGATTTGGTCTTAAGTTTGGTTAAGGCAGTTTATTTAATTTTTTTCTATCATCCAGTCAATTCACATTTAGAAAGAATTAAGAGGACCATAGATATGATGACAGAGATCTGTGTGTCATCAGCAGAAATTGCTCTTCAATTATGGTGCATGTTGGATAATAGTGATCCATCCTTGACACCACATTACAAGGATGTTGGCCTCCAGGTAGAATTGCCAATGGAAGCAAATCAAAAGCCCTTGTCTTGTAAGCATGAACTTAGCCATTTGATAAGTAGACTACAATAGAGAATCCAACCCATGTTCAAGTCTATGTAGTAGTGATCAATAGTGTCAACAGCCACAAAGGAAAGGCAAGGCAAGGCAAGTTTATTTAGCGCATTTCATACACAAAGTAGGCAGTTCAATGTGATTTACAAAGATAAAAATAAGAAAACAAACAAATAAGACTAAAGGACAGAGTAAAAAGTTAAAAAGATTAAAATGTTAATAAAGGACAGAATCAGTCCTGTATTACAATCTTAGAAATAAATGATCCAAGTCAAACACCTCAACTGACAGTAGCACCCTTGGATATTCCCGAAAGTAGTTCCCTAGTGTGCACTGTTCCTTTAGACAAAGCAGCCAGGTAGTCATGGGAAGGTTAAAACTGTCATTTTATATCTGCTAAAAGATGTGCTAGGACCTGATTGAAACTGATTAAATCTGCTATTTGATGTCAGCTTTTTTTTCGATAATTTTAGATTTTGAAAACTGGATATGGTTCTGTTATTGTTTAGCACAGAAACATCAAGGTTATTCTTTTATAGGAGCTTTGCACCATTTAGTTTCAGTCTTCTAACACACTCTAGAGATTTTGTTTCCATGGTGCATAATATTGACTCCTAAATTCGTGCTTTAATGGACTGCTGTCATCCATAATTTGTGACAATTCAAATTAATATGATTGAGGAAGTCATCTACTGAGGATGTCTTTTTATCAGTGAGAAAGCTTTTTCCCAGTGTATTGGCAGCTGATAGAATCCCCTGATACTAAGGCAGTAACATTTTAAATGGCGTAAAAAAGTGAATGAAACTCTTCATGTAAACATGTGTGCCATTCCACTTCTTTTATTTGTTTAGGTGTCAGTCATTAAATTGAAATTTGGGTGAGCTAGTGAACAGAAGCAGTGTTTGAAAACAAGCAGGAACAATCAGAGTCTCAGGAAGCCTGATGCAAATAGCTTAGTTGGTTATGAAACTGTCCAGTAGTGTCATCATGTCTATATTTTAGTTCTGAAAAGTTGTGGCAAAAAAGTAGTTTGGCTTCTTTTTCTGATACTTCTGTCACAAAAGACCACATTCACATGAAGAGACCACATTCATAATCACTACATTACATCATCTCACTGTTAAAAAAAATAGTCTGTGATAAGTTTCACCCACAAAACATTGGTCTGGTAATGCATGAACATTACCTTAGTGCCCTGAGCGAGGATTCAGACAATTGAACTGCTTTCAGTAGTCTTTCGCTTTAAAATAATAAAATATAAACATATATGTTACAGGCATTTCTTTGATGTGAGTTTATGCTTGACTCCACACTAATTGTATTATTATTCTTGTATTCTCCTCTTTTTCCTCCATTTTACAAATCAGTGTCTTTATTAATTAAAGTGTGCTGGTAGTTTTGTACCATGACTTGCTAATAAAGCAACTAATCCGAGTACAGAGGCTACACCTCATCCACATCAGCTCTAGACTGCATCCTGGAGCCTCCACCACCATTGATGGTGCCACAGGCCCAAATTGATTATTCCACTAAAAAACTCTGTATTGAACCAGGAATCAATAGCCAGAGATCTGACCTTTTGGGAGTAAAAAATTAGAGAGAGAGAGAGAAAGAGAGAGAGAGGGAGAGAGAAAGAGAGAGAGAGAGAGATATGCCCTATCACCATCCCACCCCAACCCCCGTCTCACCAACGCAATTCAGTTTGCTCTGACTGCCAAATCATATCAGAATGTTCTTTTGTGGTGGCCGGGAGGTGACATAACAACATTCAGATCCTGTCTTTCTATTTATCTCACAGGATGTTACATGAGTTCAACGTACCATACTATCCTCCTGACCGACTGGCCACCTTTCCTCGGACCTCAGTATGTGTGTCTGTGTGTGTGCGTGTGTGTGTGTGTAAGTGTTTGCGCATTGCTCTCACTGTGTGTCCAATGGGAGAGATCTTTGAGCTGGAGTTGTATGCTCATGATGTGGTAATTAGAGTCCCCTATGAGAGCCGTTTGTGGTTGAGGACTTGCACACAGAGCCCCAGGGAACGGCACACTTCCATCCAGTAATTAATAAATGCAATTTCTGCTCAACAGAGGGGTAATTCACATGAGGACTACAATCACAACAGGCACAAGTTAAGAAATGTAGATGGTGATGGCAAATTCAGTCCATTAGTTGGTTTTACTCTTCTTTTCTTACTTATCTATCTTTGCTGTGCTGTCTCATTGCCATTGACAGTATGTCTTAATTATAATATGTATTTGTTGGTGTTCAAAGTGTTGAGTGCATCAAAGGAAAATTTTCAATGTCAAAAGAAGCTTTTTAAAATTCTATAATTACAGTAGCCTATATAAAATAAATAATGTCTTATAATGAAAGTCAGATAGCGTGTTGATGTCAAGTCAATATCAAGATCCACCTTGGTAAACACCTTCCTGCAATGCCGGTCATGGTGTCATATGGAAGTACCGTAGCCTACTGGCTTGCAAATAATTTTAACCTGAAATCAACATTTTTGCAGTTGGATGCATGCATATATCCCAGTTACCACAATTTTGTAGCTAGGCCCTGGAAGCTTTTGTGGTTGGTCCTTACAAAAAAAAATCATCTTGGTCTACATTCAATTAAATTAGGATTTTATCATACCAGAATAATGACCAGAAAAAAAAATGAATCTGAATTCTACATCAATGTATCCAATTAGCCAAGACATATTAACAAAAAGAAGATAAAATAAACTTAGGCTATATTTTGTGATTGCTTGTTTTAGTCTATTCTCTCTCTCTTCTCACTCGTTCAAAAAAATCTACTTGCATGGTGGTTTGTAAAAGCGCTTAAACGAGTGGAATCTAGAAGTCGTTCGCATAGCCATTCGTTCTTTTTGGCCTACGTCGAACGTATGTTTTCTGTCGTAGTGACGTAAAGACGCACTACAAACCTTGCTGACGTGTAAGAAAGGAAGTAGCTAGTTGGACACAGATTGTACTGTCCTCGTCATGATAAACATTGTTAACCGGTGTCCGACACAACAGTGGGATGTGTAAAATTGTCCGATTCATTTTGTCCAGAGTTGACGTTGGATAGAAATTCACAGGTAAAAGTCAACTTTCCAATGTTATCTTAGGTTGTCTGCAACATCAGGAAGGGCTGTGAGTGACCAATGCTAAGTTAGCTATTCATAGCAGTCAGGTAATGTTAACGTTATTTCCACGCTTAACCTTGCTGTCTAATTTGAAACTAAATACGGTTCTATAGAACAGAACACATCTTATATCTTTTTGAAATATGGGTGTGTATTTTAATTAACGTATATGGTCGTACTTGTACTCTAGAATCTGCATGCATTGTTGCAGACCGAGATTTGCCCAGTTAAACTGTCATCTTAACGTTTGGTTAGCGCGTCAGTTAGCTAATCCATCCAGTTAGTTGATAGCCAGTGTAACATAAGCTAAATCCTTTTTGAGATGTAGCCTTAGTTGCCAGAACTGAAGAGGTATCAGCGACAGTAGGTGTTATCCATAGTAAGAGTTAGTTATTTTTAAAAACCTTACCCTATGTCACACCCCAGTTATGCCTAGCCTATTATGTACTAATAGGCACTGCATGTTGGCTGTGTTATGCATGTTGTACAGGAGCTGTCACCTTGACCTGACTAATTTCTCAATTGGACAGCCAAGTAATCATGCATGTTATGTTAGGGATCTGTGCCTGTTAGACACATATTGCATATTGTGCTAAGGATCTGTGTCTGTTTGGGACTTGTAACAATGACTGTTCCTTTTCTTTCATATGTGTATCTCTGCAGAAGAAGATTTGACATATCAGAAAACAAAGGGCAGCCATGGGCAAGAGGAAAGTGCCTGATCTGTACAGGGCTCCCTTTCCTCTGTACACTGTTAAAGTAGACCGCAAATCTGGATTTGTTATCACCGCTGGAGGTGGCGGGGCATCCAAGACTGGAATCAAAAATGGGGTGGTGAGTGACAAGAAATGAAAACGGATTTATGGTTACACTTCATGATGTTACCGTAACCGTAATTTAGTGTCTTTTATTGAGATCAGGGAGAGCATAGTGGTTGTCAGCTATTTTATTATATGCATGTTTTTTGTTGTTTGTTTATTTCCAGCATTTCCTGGGTTTGGAGTTGGTGGGCAGACAGCACAGTGCGACCCTGCTGCACTCCCATGACACAGACACGCGTGCTACCATGAACATGGCACTGGGTGATGATGTCATTGCTGCTGGACAAGATGGCAACTGCAGCCTGATGCGTTTCCGACAGCGAACCTCCAAAGATGGACGCAAAGCTGCCGCCAAAGATGGTGACAACAAAAAACATGCATATAAACAAAATAGCTGACAACCACTATGCTCTCCCTGATCTCAATAAAAGACACTAAATTACGGTTACGGTAACATCATACATATATGTATGTAGCTGTATATTGTACACACACTCACATACATATTTACATACAGTGTATAGAGCTTTCGGGCACTTAAGGGTAAAATCTGTTTTTATGAACTACACACGTCAACGTCTGCAGGTTGTTATGTCATTTGACACCTTGTTGTAAACTGTGGCAAAACTTAATGATTTTACCTACTTTACTCACTTTCTACTTAAATGATTTAAGTGGCGGGTGGATGATCTCATTTGGAAAAAGTTAGTTTGCAGCCCTGCTCCGTGTACTTCATCAGCATCTGTGTGTAACTCTCAGGGGCCAGCGGCGAGCAGACTGCAGCGAGGCGGCGTGGCGGTGGCCGGGGAGACAAGAGCGGAGCGGGGGACGTATCCGAGACCACGAATGAGACCCTGCAGTTCTCCGTTGAGCAGTTTGGCTCGGTGCTGTCCGATTCCACCCAGCAGGACCCGCTCCAGAAGTGCGTCCGCTTCAGCAGGGACCTGACGCTGCTTCTCACGGGCGGGACTGATGGCCACATTCGTGTGTGGGAGGTGAGGACAGTGGGCTTTACGAAGCCTTGACCCTAATGCAGGGTTAACCTCTAATGCTACCTAACTCTTCATGGTTACATGAATGTATAGTGGGAGATGTTTTCCTGGAGCAGTGTTTAATTATATTGCTTAGAATCCACACCCCCATTTGCAACCAAATGCTTTAACACAAAAATAAAAAAATATAAAAATATTTACATGTATACTCAGAGGATATACACTAGGATATGTCCTTGATATATTGTAACATATCCTAGTGTAAAGTGTGTAAATTGTGTTCAGTCTGTTGTTTTTATCATGATTGTTACAAACGTTAACTATATAAGATGGTCTGACATTGTCAGTATGTCACTAATTCCAGTATTGCTTTATGGACGTATGCATGGGGAGACCTGCTTGCTGTGGTTACTCACAGCTTGTTCTGTTTTCCTGTTTGTCTTTGGAAGTATCCGGACTTAAAGAAGAAGTTTGACTTCAAAGCGCACGAAGGTGAAATTGAAGACCTTGATATCAGTCCTGATAATAAGGTAATGACTGCCTCCATGGTCAATATGACTGTTAATAATACATCTGTTTATGTGACTGTAATGGGAGAGTTCTGCAAAAGTGGGGAAGAAAAAAAAAGGAATTATTATTATATGGTGATTAGCGATAATTTATTATAGCGATTATAATATTAAATGCCAATATTAGCGGTAATACTCTTGTATGACAATTAGCAATTGGCAAGATTAATGATTACATTTTGTTACAAAATGGCATTGACTCATTCAGCATGTAAAGTAGACTGACTCGGTGTGCAAGTTACACTTCTAAAAGCTGAGTTGCTGATAAGTAGCCAAGTTATATACAGAATAGTGAGCGCTAGACTGGGGTGCACAACACGTTTGTCTGTTTGTTTGTTCTCTGTTACATGTCTTTGTTTTGTTTTGCACAGCACTTCGTAACTGTTGGGCGAGACTTTGCCTGTAGCCTGTGGTGTAAAGACCAGCTCGTCATGGGCCTGTGTTGGCATGACAACCTCCCCCACATCGGCGAGAAGACGTACCGCTATCAGTCCTGCAGGTACGCGTGACACACTCACCAGACCCAGGGCGGTACGGGGCTCAGGAGGGAGAGGAGTCGCTCAGGCTCTGGAGAGGGTGTTGAAGTGTCCTTGAGCGAGACACCGAGCACCTGACTGCCTCCTTACGTGCTTGTTCGTCGTTCCGCACGGCTGCCTCGGCCATCTGCATATGAATGTGCGAGCGAAGTTACTCGTTCAAAGGCCCCCCCATTAGAAGTTTTTATTTTTTTCTCCCAAGTTAACATAGGTCAATGAGCTTGATGCAAATGTCTCTGAGGCAGCCTGCTGAGAATACCTCTCAGACTTGGCATTTCCACTTGTTTTCTCTCGTTTCAGAAATGGTAGTTTGTCATTACTATGCATGAGGAAATGCCTCCTTTATCACTCACTTTTTTACCACAGGCAGTGAAAGAAGGTTGCCACTGAGTTTAGCCAGAGACGGTGTCATGGTTAAGCTGTGTCTAATGAAAATCAGCTATCTTTGTTATGTTAGTTAAATTAAATCGTGGATGTTACTGTTAAACAAGAAAACCTCTCATGTCCATACCAGAGCTAACAGTGCTAACGTTTGAGTGACTAAAATGTAATTGTTGCCGTATCTATGGTTACGCTTCACAGTCAAATATCCTCCTTTGTCTGCCTGACAGTTGTTGCCCTGTGTCTTTGCTAATGTTGGTAACCAGTATGTTCAGAGTGACAAAATCTTCAGATGATACTAAAAAAAGGCTAATTTCTGATGGTTAGCCTTAGTCCATCATATTCTATACTACAGTTGTCTTAATTTACTGAATAGTTTATGTTGGCTTAAAATTTCTCTGAGCCCATAGCCCAAACTGATAGTTTAGACATCCAACCTCTATTATTGATAAACAAACACAAATGTACTTAATAATTCAAACTCAGAACAACAAATGGTAGAAAAAATGCTCTGAAGTCTCCATTCACAATTCATCACTTATCACACAGTCACAGCATGAAACGATAACACAGTGGTACAAAACAGAATTTAATGACTGCACTAGTAATTGAGTGTATGTGTGCATTCTGTGTGTTCTGTGTGGGTGTAGGTTTGGTAATGTCCCAGACCAGAAGGATGCCTTGCGATTGTTTACAGTCCAGATTCCCCACAAGCGGGACCGTAAGCCCCCACCGTGCTACCTCACCAAGTGGGACGGACACACCTTCCTGCCATTGCTCACAAAGCCCTGTGGAAACGAGGTCATTTCCTGCCTAGATATCAGGTGAGAGTCATTACATAATCAGATGTGTCTTGATTGACATTGGTCAAATGTTCTGTGGGTAGTTTCTGTAGCCGTTTCTTGTGTGTTTCAGCGAATCCGGCATATTCCTTGGACTTGGAACTGTCACCGGATCGGTAGCCATACATGTTGCCTTCTCCCTGCAGGTAAACACACAAACACACACACACACATTCACGCACACTACACAAAAAGGTGCCAAACTACCAAACAACACAATCCCATTATAAATCCCATCTATTCTGTAATTTCACCACATTTTTTACACCATTAAAAATGTGACAATAAAACAATTCCTTGATTCCGATTTATATCACTAAGGGCCAATCCCATTTCTAATTTCTTCCCCTACCCCTTCCCCCTGCCCCTTGAAGCAGAGCAACAAGGGGTAGGGTTTGAAAGTCAACCCTTACGAATTGGGACACCCCTTCAACAATCGCATACATCATCAGTACTCTCCGGCAGCTATTACGTTGGCAACACTTTTTTAGCACGGACGCTCGCAATTCGTTCACAACTCAATGCTCCAACCGATCCCTCAAGTCACAAATAACGTTGCACTACTCATTGTATTAGTGATTTTTTTCGTGTGCATTTTATGGAGAAAAGGACCATTACACATTGGAATAACGTTAAACTTAAGACAATGCAACGGTTATCAAACATTTTAAACCATCAATAATGGAGAAAATACTCCATTTGTGAACTTTTCTGGAGATTCGCAAGGCATTCTGGGAAATTTCTCATACCCCTCCGTTCGGAGTGTGCCTCTGAAAAATCTCCGTTTGAAGGGGTATATAGCCCTACCACTTACCCCTACCCCTCTGTCTTAATGGAAATTGGTACACCCCTACCCCTACACGTGAACGTGCAAAACGGAGGGGTAGGGGAAAGGGGTAGAGCGAAGGGGTGAAATGGGATTGGGCCTAAAGCTTAACCATCTTTTGTCGTGTGTGTGCATGTGCGTGTGTATGCGTGTGCGTCTGCAGAGGCTGTACTATGTACAGGAGTCCCATGGGATTGTGGTAACTGACCTTGCGTTCCTTCCCGAGTCGGGCAAGAGCCTAGCCCTCAGGGGAGACAATGAAGTGGCCTTGCTCAGCGTCGCTGTGGACAGCCGCTGTCAGATGCACACCGTGCCAAACAGAAGTGAGTATTCACTCCCATTATGGATTTAGTAAGGGGATGCTAGGTCAACGTACACAAATACCTACACCCCCCCCCCCCCCCCCCCAACACACATACACACACAGACACACACGCACACACACACGCACGCACACAAAGATGAATCAAATTCATGTCTTTGAGTTACATTGAGTTATATTAACAACAACCCTAAATGTTGAGTGTTTATACTATATTACATGCTGAATCGTCCCTCCTCTATTCTCCCTCCATATTTGTGTGTGTGTGTGTGTGTGTGTGTGTGTGTAGAATCCTTCCCCTTGTGGCTGGTACTGTTCCTGTGTGCGTTCATGGTGGTTGCAGTGTTGCTGCTGCTCCAGCATCTGTTCCCAGGCTTCATCTAACAGGCCGGCCAGGGGAGAGGCACCTCGGCCAGTCCCTGTTGCCTGGGATGGTGGCGAGGGGGAATGAAGGAGGAGAGTGATGGGGCCTCTCCCTGGACACATGGGTGTCACTTGGGAGTCTTCTGGGACTTGTCCAGGGTTGTGTTGGGTTGGGTTGGAGCTGACGTAACAGCCCCCACAAGACTGGAACCACCACCACCACCACCACCACAAATGGCATGGACACAAGAAACAATTCTTGGTTTTATGTTCACATGGACTGCCACAACAGAATTTCCATGGACCAAAAATTCGGCAGTAGAAAAATAATGTATGTAATCAAAAATAGTCCCAGGTAAATGCTAATGTCTGTCCTATACCCAAATCCCTGAGCCCTTGAAGATTTAACTGGTATGAATGGACTTGATGTGATTGGGTCAGAGATAAGGGTTAGAGGGGACGTTGGGGTTGTCATTGACCAGTTGCTCAGAATCAGTGTCTGCTGTTATCAGAGAGTCCATCCCTCCAAAAGACAAACAAACAAAAAAAGACAATACATTTTGCAACACAAGGAAGTATTTTCTGGAACTCGCTGAGAAGATGATGACCACCGTGAGAATTTGAGGAGCTGCAATCTATGCATGCTTCATACATTCTAGTCAACCCCCTATCTAAATGTGAATATGAAAGTGAATAATACTTTCCGCCCCCAAACAAAAACCTCAGGAACTTTACAAATTTGAATCGTGTCTAGTACCTGCTAGCAAGGAAAGGTGTTTTTCAATTGAGCTTTTGAACATGCCTGGTCTGCTTAAAGCCCTTCACGTGATAAGGCTTACAGTGTAATTAATGCACAGTGGAAAGGTTTTTATGGTAGATATTTAAGAGAAATGTAAAAATATACATATAATTTGAAATTGCTTATTTGCAGTCTATTTTTATTTGTCTTGAGCTTTTATTTTATTTGTGTCAACTATGTGATGTAACTAAAAAGTGCAGTGACAGGCCTCAAGCTGGTATACTGTATGTGGGAAGTAGGGGCAGGGGCAGCATAAGACGGGGCACAAACATCGATTTTTTTGCAAAGTTGGCACAAGCAAATATTAATCTAACATCCGTGGAGACATGGCAGATTGATTATTTGGTTTTTAAATAAAACAATATATAACAATAAATGAAAAGTTCGTTTGTAGTTACTGTAACCAAACCGAAAAAATATTAACAAAACGGAAACATCGTTAGGCGCGCTTGTTAGGTAGTCGGACGGCTTTTAAAGGTACTCCTAGGAAACATGGCGGCGTCCGTGGAAAAGCCACGCGTGAATGTGGAGTTTGAAGGTAGGAATTTGCTCCCAATAACAGAAATGTGTGTTATTTAAATATTAAATATCTTGTGGTGTGTGTGATTTCATTTCGTTGTAGAGTGCAGACGGATCATTTGTAATCTTAGCTTGCTAACTGGAGCAAAAGGAACCTCCATGTCAAGGTGTATATACTGAAGCGTAACGTTAACATCTTTTCCACGAATTGATCTCTTCTACGTGTGTTTTTTTAAGATATTTAACATATATATATTTTAGAACATTGATTTGACTACTATGCCATCGCCGTCATGGTCAACGTTGAGTTAAAAGTTGGTAGATCAGTAATCGGTGCACGCAGTTGATGCTAACAACATGACTAGCGTTATTTAACCAAACAAATCGTGATTGATTGAATCAGGATTTGGATCGATAAAAACTATGTGTCCATATATCGAGTAATGTCAACTTTTTTTTTTATCCTCGGTGGTCATCCTCTTGATAACTGAACTTACTAAACCTTACGGTCTTTTTACGTAAGGTCAACGTCTTGTTAACTACGCATACATTATTTTCTAAAGTATTAATTATGTTTTCTGTGTTTAAAACAAAAACAAGATTTTTGCTCTGTGTGGCAAGATGTTGAATTCGTGGCCAATCCTTTGACTTCAGTTTCGTGTATTGTATTTAAGAATCTAATGAAGACCAGGATGTGCCGGAAGATAGTGGGAGTGAGGGGGGTGGCTCTGACGAAGAGCTGGATGAAGATGGAACAGGTGATGAAAGGAGTGAGGCAGAAGGAGACGACTCTATAGTGAGCGATGAAGAAGAGGGAGATGATGATGGAGGTGAAGAGGACCAGGGTGACGGCAACCCAAATGCTGGCTGGGCTGACGTCATGGCAAAGATCCTGCAGAAGGAGACGCCCAACAGCAAGCCTGTGATTCTTCAGAAGAACAAACAATTGGAGAAAATAAAGGAAAAAGCCAAACAAGAAATGCTGGAACGCAAGAAACAGGTAGTGTAATGCATTGTGTGTGTATTTCTTTGGCAAGAAAGCCCTGCATTAGAACTTTCACACTGTCTGTGCTTGCTGGATAGTTAGAGATCAAAAGATCAATGAGGAGTATATTCACTTGGATAAGCTGTATCTGTCCAACTCCACTTGTTTTGTTTTAATAATTGGGTATTATTTGGATTTACGCATTTTTAGTTTTATTGCAGTTACCGTACTTGGAAATAATTTTAAAAAGTTTGTAAAGTAAATTACTCACTGTTTTACAGATTGACAAGCGGAAAGCATGGGAAATGTTGTGCCGTGTGAAGCCAGATGTGGTGAAAGACAGAGAGGGAGAGAGGGCTCTACAAAGGACAGCCACCAGGTGAGCAAAAGCGGGAAAACATCCTCTTCACAATGATTTTTTTGGCACATCAGACAAAATTTTGCACTGTTTGATGATTGAATGGCTCTCTTGACTGCTGGTGTTGCAAAACACAGTTACAGAACTAAAATCGAATAACATTAGTAACATAGACTTTTTGTTTTTGTTTGGGCTGTAGTATACAGGGTGGGGGGAGATATGCTTTTTTGGGGTATGACTGAATGATTATGGTTATTGACTGTTTTGGGTTGTGGTTGCTGTACAAGTCTTTCAAAAAGGTCTATATTGTTTGCATACTGTTGCTTATGTTGGCTTTTTTTGGTGACTAATTTCAAGTGAAAGTTAGCTATCAGTCTTCCCTGTTTGTTAATTGCATTTAACTTAGTGTTTTCAATCGGCTATACAAAGCAACCTTACCAAGCTGTTCTCTAGCAAAGCCCTTGCAAACAATCCTTTTTTCCTTTCATGATTTCAGACAGTGTGTATCAGAAATTCACCATTGCTGTCTATCCACATCCACTGATTCAATAGCAATAATATGTCTTCAGATAGCTTTGTGACATGGATCAAAGAACCTCGTGAGTCTATTTTACAGCAACCATTTTTAGAGAAAGCCTCAGACTAAGCACATGTGTTATTAATGGCACCCCATAAGACTCAGGTTCTGCCGCACTGAATCATAATCTGGTACCCTGCGGTTTTGTAGAAAAAATGGCAGATGTGTGACGGACTATTGGATTGATGTGAGTATGTATTGTTAGGACCACTTGGCTCGTTCGATCGTTTTAAAGTATTTATTGACATAAAAATAGAAAAAGGTCAGTGTAGTGTATTAAGTGTAATGCAGAATGTGTCTAGGGTAAGATGAATAACAAAACATAAAACATAAAGCGACGGGAGCGGGAGACGAGACCAGCCAGAAGAGAGCCCCGAGAAAACAGTGGCCTGGGGCAGAGGCAGAGTTCCCAGCGAGCTCCGCATCTGGGCAAGATGGTAGAGCGAGAGAGCGACCTCGCGCCAGATCCGACCCTCTTATCGTCACGTCCATTAGTTAGAGGCACCACCCACGTACTCAGCGGCCCTGTTGGACATGACAACACTAAGCACAGAATAAGGGGCGGAGCCCCAAATAAGTAAGGAAGACCTGTGGGTCCTAACAGTATGTATATATGTATGTTGTGGACAGGGGTGTGGTGCAACTGTTTAATGCAGTGCGGACGCACCAGAAGGTGGTGGACGAGAAGGTGAAGGAGGCTGGCGCCTCAGAGCGGAAGAAGGCCAAAATCCTCTCCACCGTCTCCAAGAAGGACTTCATCAACGTGCTGCGTGGCACAGAGGGCAAAGGGGAGCCTGGCAAGACTATCAAAACAGAGGTGTGTGTCTCTGTGTGTGTGTGTTTGCTGCTCCTCCGTCCTCTTTCGAACCGAAGGGTTGTCTGTTCTGTCCCTAACCACAGCTGAAAGTAACCCCTCTCTACTCCCTAGGCTGCTGTATTGTGCTCTGGGGGTTAGCGTGTGCTTTATCACCCAATGTGTTTACTGTTTTATGTGTGTACTTCACTAACTCACCATGGAGACACATGCAGAGACCAATACTTATTAGACTATACTTATTCCATACACACATGACCAATAGAGTATCTGTACTGTACTATTATACTGAACTTATTAACTGAACTTATTAACTTATACTGAACTTTCCTCTTTTTTTATTGTGTGAACATTGATGGCTTTGCATCAGTAATACTACTACCATCTTCCAACAATAAGCCAACCCACACACACTACAGTACTACTGTACACCATCCTAAAGATGACGCCCAAGTTGCCTACAAACCAGCTAAGCTATTCAGTCTTTGGCCATGTCTTTCCACCTTGGGCAAAAATGGTTCCAGTTCTTAGTCATCAGAAGAACCTACTTGCAGACATGTGCTTAAATTGCTGGTTTACTAACAAACACTGTAATAGTGTGCACTACAGGTTTTCCCTTTGTTGATGTTTGCTGTCAGCTTTGGGGATCAAATTAAATGAAAAAAATCTGCTACGACCAGATTTTTGTTCCCTATGGTTCATTTTAAATATCGTGACACTTCAGGCCTTGCTAAACTCGTGTTTGAAATGACATTTCCCATTCAATGTCCCTTGTAGTTTTTGGGGATTTCCAACAATGAGAATGTTTTTGAAAGTGCTTCTGGGAAGATGTGTGTAGAAGTCTCCCTTTTTTCAGTGAAAGTTCCCTCAGATCTAATTCCATTGACAGAACCTCTTATTCAGCTTTAGCCCTGAGATTTAATACCCCATAATTCACAGCGATCTTTCAGGCCTAATGCTCAGCCTTTATCCCAGGGTCCCTCTTCCACTGTCACAGCAGCCATTATTTGGTGATAAATGCAGCTGTGAGACATAGGGTTCTGGTACATCTCTCTCTCTCTCTCTCTCGCTCTCTCTCTCTCATGGGAGTCTAATGATGAGTAGGGAAAGTAGTACTGCAAAGTGACTCTAGAGGTCAAAAGTCAACATATGTATAGATCCTAGTGATGACTCAAGATGACACTCCACCCATTATGGAATGTCCTGAGATTCCAGTATTCCCAGCAACTGTGTTTTCCCAAACTTGAAAGAAATGATTGTTTCCCATAACCCTGGGTTAGAAATGTTAACATGTTATTCTCTACCTTGTCATGTAAGTTTATGCTTCATATAGTATTTTTCCTCAATTTGTTTAAAAAAGGCTCTTCAAAGTGCGATTTGGATTTATTGCCACTAGATGGCACTAGCTGGCTACGAAACGAGACTAGTCATAAAGGTTCATTTTTTCCAAACATTATTCAAGACGTTTAATTCTATTCGGTTTTGAATCACTTGATTTATTCTTTTTTTGTTTTGACCATTTTAGTATTTTTTTTTTTTTTGGGTTAAAATAACTAATTGTGCTGAAGTCGCCACAGAATGTAAAGAATCAAAAGTATATAATGGCGGATATCTTCTAGAGTTGGTGTTGCACATCTGTAATGACATGCATCACCACTTCACACAGAAGACACTGAAAGATTTCTGTGAAAAATTACATTGCTGTTTGGATGTGCTGCTGTGTCCATGTCTTAGTGTCTTGTGAAGTGAGCGTAGACACATGTCTTGAGTGTCCTTCTCTCCCTGTCCCGCAGGAAGATGAGGAGTCCCAGGCCAAGCCAGCGTGGAGCGTCCTGCAGGACGACTACATGATGGGCGCCTCCATGAAAGACTGGGACAAGGAGAGTGAAGACGAGCAGGGGGACGCTGGGGACAGTTACAACAGCGAGTCGGACTAAAGACACTCCATGGTCCTTCTGTGTGTGTGTGTGTCTGTCTGTGTCCCCTTCACACACCTGATGCTACGTTCACATTTGTGCATCAAGCAAATGTGGTTGTGGGGTTTGAGTAGAGTTGCTGTGTAGCCTGGTTCTCACCCGTGCCGATCCACAAAACAAATCAGTCCACTGTTGTGTTCTCTCACTACCGTATCAGAGGCCTTCTGTGCAGAGATATGGAGAGCCAATCAGCAAGAGTGAAAACCAGGGTAGAGGGTGAAGAAATGGCAGTCTCGAGAAGCGTGTGTGTGTGTGTGTGTGTGTGTGTGTGTGTGTGCTTGTTCTTTACTATGGACCTGAAGCCGTGTATGTGTTTCGTTCCTAGTCAGCTCTTCATTGTCAGCCCTACCTGTTATGGACATGGACTCATGGTTTTGAGAGGGTTGTATGTACCGAAGCATGCTGTAAGGTATTGGCTAATGCCTTTTGTAAATAAGAACTTTTGAAATGATGTAACAGTGTGGAATGTTTTTATATGCCTTGATCAATGATTAACAGTTTCATTCTTGTTATCTGCATTTTAACACAAATCGAACAAAGATGTTCTGAACAAAATATTAAGGCAAAATTGATGACACTATTTGAGGTTAGGGTTAAAGAGCCTTTCCTTATGCACGACATGACACTTCACATGATCTGTCTGTGAAAAGGCTGTTGTTAATTAACTCAATCTTGTGATTAGTCTGTAAAAGTGAAGTACTTTGGGTACTGATTTCACTCATACCTCAGATGAGCAGGAAGCATGGCTAAATATGGATGCTTCATTAGTGAAAGAATACGCTCTCTGTAAAATTCAACGCATGATATTCTTTATACCAAGCTATAGGTAGTATAAATCAACTCTACTCTGGTTATAACCAGCTGCTCTCATGCTCACAATGTGTTGTTTTCAATTATTGCTTACTAAACTCCTTACGAAGTTAAGTTTCTGTTCATGGCGTCCTAATCCACTAATCCTTCCTCCCACTGAACCCATAGAACATAGTGCCCATTATTGTGTAAACATTCTGTCCAGAAGATTGTTAGTAATGTATAGACATGTGTCTGACCAGAATGGCCACAGGGTGGCAGTGTTGCTGCTTAAAAGAAACTGTTGTCTTAAAGATGCCATGTGCTTGTCTTGCCCTCTGACCTCTGGGTTGTCTTCTCTAGAGGGGCAGAGAATAGGCCTCCCCCAGGCAAGCAAACAACAGTAACTATGCCATTGTACAATGACCCGTTGGAATGGCGGAGCCCTCTCTCCCCTTGTGGATGCCGGCAAACACCACGGCCCCAGGTTACGAGCCGAACGGCCCAGATGCTGAATGCCTCCCTGCTGAGGGTCGCCATGGGGACAGCAGTGCTCTTCTACTGACCTTTGTTCATGCGTTCATCTTGGTGTTTGCCAGTGCACTGTCGTTTCTCTGGTCTAACTTTTTTTTTTTTTTTTTTTTTGAAACACCTTCTCATTCTTACCCTCATCCAAACTACCCACTACCACCACACACACACACACTCAGAGTGGAAATATTTGTGTAGCTCCTTATCGTTGTGAGGTGGAACATGGTCGTGGCTGGAGCGCCAGGGAGCCTCCACCACGTCAGGCGCCCATCTGTCATTGCAACACTGTGGCCTGTCACAGAGGAATGCCAGCTTTCTCCTGCCTCTGTTGACACACGGACGGAGAATGTGTCTTCACGTTCCACCCCCTCTTCCCACCCCCACCCCCCGTATGCACACGCTCAAGCACACACACAGAGCACCACTATTTTTGTCCCCACGTCTCACACTTGCTCATTCTCACTTGTTCTTGCAATGCAACCTTGGGAGTGTTTCATGTGGTGCTGATAGCAGGTAAGCCTGGACCGGACCGGATTGGACTTGCCCCAGATCCTAGTCAGTCGCGTAATAGTCCTGGTTCTGATTCTGGCCAGGCCCGTGAGAGGCCGTGTGCAGCCCAAGGAGGAGACACTAGTGAAGACAAAAGACCTGAGGTCACTAACCGGGAGGCCCAGTAGTGCTACCAACACACATGACGAGTAATGCATCATCTTGGCCAACACTGGGGCGATACCTTAATCCCCCCCTCACACACACACACACACACACTCACCATGTTGTCTTGCATCTGTCTGCGTGGACATTGATTTAGTGACAACATCTGGTTTACACCAGAGTGGTGGTGGGTCAGCAAGTTTCTAAGAGGCTGTCAGTGGTGATAGATTGCTGTTAGGGTGGGTGGGGGGGGGACGATACATGGGTGGTGTTTGAGGAAACTAGGTGAAGAAAAATCTTTTGGCAAATGATGAGAAAAGTTTGGGGATTTTCCTCAGGAGTGAGAGTGTAAATCAGGCTTGTACTCTGGGTGCTGGGATCTAGGAGAAGAAGAGGAGAGAAAAGGAGGACAGAAGGGGGAAAAAAAGAGAAGAGAGTGATTGCACTTTACCGAGGTGTGGTTGTTTGGAGGGGATTACAACAGAGCCATGACCTGACACCCATTTTATTATCTAAGGTGGCCTACATGGCCCCCTTTCCAGCCTCCCCGTTTTACCGTAAAGTTAAACCTACAATGCTCCTGCTACTCTATTCCCTGTTCCATCTGGGATAAATGTGCTACTGCAAACTCCTGCTTTCTATCCAGTTCTTCAGAGAAGCCTGGGAGAAAACGGGAGGCTGACCTCGTCTCGCGCACTGATAAATAGAATGTATTTCCGTTCCTCGGCATTCCTTCCATACATAGAAAAACTAATGGTTTTAAAGACATTTTCTTTAACCGGAACTTATGAGGAGGTGAACAAACTGAATAATTGTTCTTACTTACATAGCTTCTTTTAAGTCCGTCACAGACTCAACCATGTTTATACATTTAATAAATTGCGTCAGGGAAAGCATTTTATGACAAATTTAATTTGACACAAATTAACAATACGTTACCTAGACGGCTAGCTTTAGGACCCAGTTGCTGAGAATGATGTTGTTACTCATTACACTGTCCCCGATGGGCACACCGAAATATTTGTTACAATAAATTGCCTTGTTGCTTAAAATTGAAGGAGTCCCCTGGTATGACAAGTGATGACCACAGCCTCAGTTTGAAACGTGGGGGAACACGTGGTGAAGCTAGTCTCGTATAAATCTCCCTGCAACCGACCGCCTGTTGATGTTGAGTACTGGCACGCGCTTGCACGGACCACGGAGGGACTGCGACTTTCTTATTTGTTTTTTCGTAGAAGGGGATGGAGGAACGCGCTAACGCTCTTTCGTTACACTGAAATGAAAAGACGGTTGCCCTACTTCTTTAATAGTTATTTTGACATCCTTCATCTCTGTTACATCGATTGTTACTTTAACACTCAAACGTGTGTCCGCTAATAGCTCTATTAATTTTGTAGGCTACGACACTATTAGTGCGCCAGGACAGGGCGATTTTAAACCAGACAGTACGGTGTGGTGTGTTTTGGGACAAGGCGATGTACGGTTCAGAGTGAGGAGCCGTGGGAGTCTATCTGCTGAGGGAAGTGAAAGGCAGGCTTGTGTAGTGTGGAGTGCGGAACTGGGCGCAGTTGGACAGCTTTGGGTGCTCTGATGCGGTGGAGGTGTGCGCTAACCCGCAGGCTGCGTGTCTGTGTCCAGCTACTGGAGATTGAGACCTAGTCGGTTGTGGTTTGTTTTGCTTGAGAGTTAGATCGACTTTGCCGGGGCATTTTATGGTCACAGTTCGGTCTTTGTCTTAGTCTGACATTAACTTTTCTATGACATTATACATTCAATATGAGGTGATTAGGTTTTGTGGAGTAAGGATCTGACTTCGCCTTTCAGCATTTCATCTCCCACCTAACGGATTTTACAGATCATTTCACGACTTTGATTTTGCTGGTTGAATGGATTTTCAGGTATAATTTAATTTGCAGAGCTTGAAGTTGAGAAATCTTTACGAAGTATTAGTGACATTACCGAAACAAAAGGGGTTCTCAAAAACTAAAGGGATAAACGAGAGAATATATTTTATATTGTTTTTGGGTTTAGTAGACGTCGAAATGAGTATATCCTTATATTTAATTTAAGAAGTGTCAGTAGTAACACGTCACAAACATCAGTTTTACATAGAATAAAGACGCTGCTGCTTTTGTAGACCGTTTGGAGAGTTAAAGATGAACTTCTGCGTCCTGAGTCTCCTTCTTACCCTGGATTTAGCCACTGTTGCCGTCAGCCTGTCCACATGTAGTACGCTGGACATGGACCAGTTCATGAAAAAGCGGATCGAAGCCATTCGCGGGCAGATCCTGAGCAAACTGAAACTGACGAGCCCGCCGGAGACTTTTCCCGAGCCCGAGGAGGTGTCCCGGGACATCATTGCTATCTATAACAGCACCCGGGACCTGCTGAACGAGAAAGCCAACGAGCGGGCAGCGACCTGCGAGCGTCAGCGCAGCGAGGAGGAGTACTACGCCAAGGAGGTGCACAAAATTGATATGCAGCCGTTCTACCCGTCCGAAAGTAAGTATTTGCCCTTTTCTTATTCTTTGGCCAATTGTGTGTGTGTGTGTGTGTGTGTGTTTGGTGACCATTGTAAACAGTAGGTCTACTGTGACCTACAATGTGTACTTGTGTGTGTGTGTCATAACTTATAGTTCCCAACCTAGAATTCTGGCTTTTTTGCATACGCTTTGAAGATTTGTGGTCAGCATGATGAATCAGGAATTCTGAACGGAAACGGGCCTTGTGAGGGCGCGATACAGGAGCATATAGGGCTCGCACGTGCGCTCTGCGGTGGATGAGCGGCAGCCTGGTGGAGCGAGTGCGCTTCGTCACGCGTCATCAAAAACAAAAAACTCCTTATGTGAGGACGCCTTTCTCCTCCCAGCGGGCGTTTGACTTTTGTTTATTATAAAAATATAAGTAGCATGTCTAGGCCTAGCTGGCAAATACCATTGCCTATGCATATAAAGTAATGTTTTGAGGCTGTGGCTGAGCATAGTTGTGAGGTCAAATCTTTTTATTATTTGTTCAGCTCTGTTACACATGATTGTCGAGTTGTCACGTTTCAGGGAGAGCCATAAAAGCCAGCCATCTGTTTAGGAAATATACTGACTGAAACGCAAAAACAGTTGCAGAAGGCATATTCGGACAAAAGTTGGCGAGTAACTAATTACTGATACTGATAGCCATTTTTCATTTATTTTGGATAACTTATAAAAGCTCGCCCAATTTGACACCAGTTTGTACAGACAATTCGCTTGATTTGTTTTGACAATGGCAAGCATAACGCCCATGTGTAGGGTTTTGGGATATTATTATTGTGGGTGATCACAGTGCTGGAAGGACAACTTGTTTCAGGACGCGGGGACATGGACAGGAACGCAAAAGCTTGTCTCTGAAAAAGACTACTGTAGTACACAGTTGGCTGCTGCCGTTGGAAGCGCTTTGGCTTTAAACTTAACCAATTAAGTCGCCGTTTGTTTTATGAATTGAACTGCCTGACGGAATAATGAAGCGCTCCTTAAACATTAGCGAAATATTTGCTTTTACAGCGCTCTCCCAACTCTCCGTCGTTTCAAAGCCTAGACTGAGCCACTGTGTATCCACAAGTGAATGTTTTCGAAGTCAGCCCGTGTAAGCAAAATAATAATATTAAATGCTGTTATTGTGCCATTAATTCTGAAATTACTTTCCCCTCCCAGATCAAATGTGAGTATACGCCATGGAGGAAAAATAAATTAGAAGATATTTTATATACCCCAAGGTATATTGTGCATTAAATATTATGCTTGGCCCTACCCCTTGTATAAATACCCTAAATATGAATAGCGCTGGCCAGGGGCCAAGACTAGTCAGGAAGGCATTTACTGGTATAAATAATCCTGTGTCAACACTGAAAGAAAGGGACCAGATTATTTTTGAATTCGTCCTTATTAATCTTTGGTCCTGCCTTTGGCCTGCAGTTCAAGGCCTGGGAGAGGAGCATGGCAGGGAAAGGCCCAGATAGCACGCAGACAGAGAACAACCAGTGAGCCATGCACTCACAGACTAGAGCCACATTGTTGTTTTTTGGGCCATTTATTTCCCCTTACCCAAGTCAAGGAGTGCCTGTGTGTGTGTGTGTGTGTGTGTGTGTGTGAGAGAGCGAGAGAGAGAGAGAGAGAGAGAGAGAGAGAGAGAGAGAGTGTGTGTGTGCATTGCATGCTCTGTCTGATTTCCAAAGTGATGTGCATGCCAGCTAACACATAAACTGGCTCATGCTCACACACACACACACACACACACACACACACCGGGTATCAACCTTATTTGGTGGGGCGCCAGGAAGTCCTTAGAGGCAGTACTACGGGGCACAACGGCATTGGAAGCCACACAGAAATGCATGAGAGCAGTGTGGGGGTAGTAGTGGCAGTCTGTGTGTGTGAGTGAATAGTGCGTGTGTGTAAATGTGTGTGTGTGTGTGTGTGTGTGTTTGTGTGCTGTACTTATGTGAATATGTTGGGTGACAAGGAAATGGTAGTTTCTCCCCCTCCTTCTCCTCCTGTGTGAGTGTGTGTCTGTCAGTGGCTATGTCAGTCTTGAGTGTGTGAGTTTGAGTGTGAGTCTGTCTGTGAAGGTAAACAGTGACTATGTCAGTGTGTGTGTGTGTGTGTGTGTGTGTGTGTGTGTGTGTGTGTGAAGGTAAACATGGCTATGTCAGTCTCTGTGTGTGTGTGTGTGTGTGCGCGCACTGTCAGGGCAGTAGTGGGAGCCCTATTCGGGCGAGCCAGCAGTTAGGCATCACGCATATATGCTGCAGCGAGCCTCGCTCCACTCTGCCACATGCTCCATGGAAAATTCCAGATGAAGACCCACTGTTGCTGGGGTGCAATGTGGTGTGAAGCCCTCCTCTCTCTCTCTCTCTCTCTCTCTCTCTCTCTCTCTCTCTCTCTCCCACCCTCTCTCTGTGCACTCGCTCTCTTCTCCTCTTACTTGATTTCCTCTCTCTGTCCTTCTCTGTCAACTCTCTGAGAGAGGCGGACAGTGGGGAGGCTCAGGCACCGGCCGGACTGCAATGTCGACTGGTCTCCCTTTCAGCTGGCCAGTGCAGCCATTATCCTTAGCATGCACTATTAAATAGCGTTATACTGTGTGTGTGTGTGTGTGTGTGTGTGTGTGTGTGTGAAAGAGAGAGGGAGAGAGAGTATATAGAGTAGGTTGACACAGCAAAAGTGGTAAGAGGGTGGGTGTTTGGCTGAATGGGAGAGAGAGAGAGAAAGGGAAAGAGAGAGGTGGTCCATTTCCTTTGTGTGTACACATGTGTTTGTTTTGTGTCACTGTGCCTCATGCTACATAAGCTTATTGTCCTCATCAGTGAAAACACACACACACACACACACACACACACACACTCACCTATATCTGCCCTAAGGTGCCAGACCACAGTTTCCAGTACCTCCTCTGGCTGCAGCTAGTGGGCTCTACAAGGTGAGAGAGAGAGGGAGAGAGAGAAAGAAGGAAGGAGAGGGAGAGGGAGAAGGAAGGGGAGCTGGAGAAGGCCTGTGGTGCAGCTTCCCACGGCAGGAGTGTCCATTAGCGCTAATGTAGCATAGCCCTCTCTGTGGGCTTTTTCATGGGAAGCACGTGGGCCTGTAAAATGGCCAGGCATACATAAACGCTAACATAGCGTAGCCCTGTCCGTGTTGGTAAATGTGTGTTTCTTGCAGGAAGGTATAAAGGCCCCTTGTGACGGCAAGGATTTCGCCCTAAAACACAGAGGCCCTTAGTTTGTGTTGTGTGTAAGAGTGTGTGTGCGTGCGTTTGTGTGTGTATGCATGTGTATGGGGTGTGTAAGAGAGTGTTGGTGTGTGTTTGTCTTCATATAGCAATGCAAATGTTTATAAGAACGGAGTTGCAATGCAAAAGATGTAATTTTCCTTGTTAACAGTGGCCGCTAATATGTCTGTTAATGTGTTTATGTGTGGGTTTGTGTGCATGTCTGTGTGTGACCATGCAAATGTTAGTTTAGCGCCACATATTTAAAAGCTGATAGTTTTGGAGAAGACTAATGACTTTTTTAGTGTTTTTTAATGACTGTCTGTGTCTCTGCTTGAGTACAAGAGTCTTTTTTGAGTACGCCTCATCATGTCATATGTTTTTCAGACTCTGTGGTTGGGGCTTCATGGTCACTACATAAGAGTTCAACTTGTTAAGTGACAAACAAACCCCCCTTCCCAAGATGCCTGAACATTGTTCTCAGTCCCAGTCTCTTTAAACCCTTTACAGTAACAAGAAAAAGCTGCCCTGGTCAACTCTGGACTCCGCACAAAAATTGTAAGTGTGTACTCACTGGGCGATGTCTTTAAAAAATAACCAAAAAAAAAAATGGGAAAGAAAGATGGACTTTTTATAAGGTCAATAATTAGCAGAGTGTTAAAAAAAAGAGAAAAAACGGCTCTGTTGTTGTACTCAGGTAAACACAAACCATATGGTCTCCCAATTGTGACTTCACTATCTCATGTGAAAACGTACTCCAAACTGCATGGAGCAAGATTGGTGTTCTTTACTGAGCTTGTTGAATTCATTGGAGCCAATTCATGTTTTTTTCCCCTCCTAAAGACGTTATTGTTTTCAAAACGGAACGGTTGTAGTTTTGATCATTAATCCCACTCGTAAGAGAATCGGGCCCCCCTCACGTGTAATTTGGAGTGCTGTTTAACATTTTGGAAGCCTTTGAAACACTGCAACTGAGCGCAGCACACACACACACACACACACACACACACACACAAACACATTTAAGAAAAAACTTCTGAATCTCTGGCAACGTGTTAACAAGAAACACATCTTCGTCGGGTCCTTGACTCGCACTGGGAGATATGATAACAAACGAGACATCCTCAAGGCTGTAAAAGCCAGTAGCGTAGCATCACTCCCTCTCTCTCTCAATGGAGCTGTTGTCTGACAAATTGTTAGTGAGCGACGTACATGCAGTTTGAAATACCAAGGAAAACATGTAGCACAGCACTGAACTTTCTCCCCTTCAACACACACACACACACACACACAATGTAGCCAACTACGGCATGCTTGACATCAAATTCTCTATTTCTGTCACTCTCTCTCTTTCGCTCTTTCACACACACATACACACACACACACACACACGGACACGCACACAAACTGTTCTAGGGTTTCAGAACCTTCTTCAGTGTGTCTTCTCTTATCCTATCCTTTTCAGGTGAGCATGCTCATTTCCCAAAACACACACACACACACTTGCATACCATCTTTTCAGATGAGCATTTTTTGAGAAAAAAGTAACCTTTTCTACCTGAAACCCCCCTCTTCAAACACATGCGCGCACACACACACACACACCATCTTGGTGCCATGCTGTCCAGCAGCCCACTGCCCCCCCTCCCCCCATCCCCTCCCTGACCCCGGGCTCATGTTAAGTGCTGACCAGTGAAAGGGCAGCTTTGTGAAGATTTTCAGGTGAAGGATATATTTTTAATTAGCCATTTTCTCTCTTCCTTTTTCGTACTTTGCTTTAGTGAAGAAGAGAGCTTTAGCTAAGACGTGTCAGCACACACACACACACTTGCCCATTTGTTCTTTTATATAAATATGTTACATTTTCATGCTTGGACACATGTTTGATTTCATCTGTTCATTTACACGTTTCACACACAGTGTTTCACACATACACACACTTTCACACACAGTGTTGGTTACACACCCATGTGCACAATAATGAAAGCATGCACATTTATAAATATTTACACAGACATACACACACTTACTTTCTCATTTGTTCACGTACACACCAACACACACTGCACTCATTCTAATACTGAAATTCAAACACACAAAAAATAGTACACACACACACATACACACACACACACACACACACACACACACATAAACACTCACACACTTACCCACAAACACAAAGATACACTGATTCACTCACAC
Organism: Limnothrissa miodon; assembly: GCA_017657215.1. Lineage (NCBI taxonomy): Eukaryota > Metazoa > Chordata > Actinopteri > Clupeiformes > Clupeidae > Limnothrissa > Limnothrissa miodon. Next base: position 132,579 of record JAGFZM010000976.1, read on the forward strand.
ACGCACACACACACAGCGTGTAGATCTGTGTTTCTGCCAGCAGTCTTGCTAGCCTTTGGCCCGTTTGTCTATTAGTCAGCAAAAATGTGTGTGTGTGTGTGTGTGTGTGTGTGTGTGTGTGTGTGTGTATGTGTGCATGCTTGCATGCTTGTGTATGTGTTGTCATTATATCAGTGAATTGGGTCCCCCACAAGTGTAGTTCAGCAATTATGATGATGATGATTTGTGCGTGTGTGTGGGTGTGTTGGTGGATGCACCCGGGTCTTGTTCACACAACCTCGCATTGTTCCCCATAACCAGCTCCATCTGCCCGAGGGGAATCTGTGAGGAGTGTGTTTGCGTTTATGTGCGCGGGTGTGTTTTTCAAAGTGTGACTCTGGTCGCCTGTCACTACTGTGTGGCCCATTATCCTCTGAAGCCTCAGATGTGGGTGTGGGTTTGGGTGTGTATGTGTGTGTGTGTGTGTGTGTGTGTGTGTGTGCATGTGTGTGCTTATGTGTTTGTGTGCGTGTGCGTGTGCGTGCGTGTGTGTGTGTGTGTGTGTATTGCGTGTGTGTACTGTGGTGTAGTGTGGGCAGGCGTTGATGTTTTTGTGGCCTGTGCCCAGTGTACAAACAGTGGTGTGGCTGAGCATGGATGGGAGACCAGGAGGCTCAGTGCTGGCTCATTAGGAGCCTAAAGTGCTTACGTAGGGATCCACATAAAGAACCCATACGGTTCTTAGTGTCAGAATGCTGATGACTGAAGAACCTTCGTGAACTCTCTGAGGTTGTAAAGACCTCTTCTCTTTTCCCTTTTCTCACTCCTTCCTACCTCACTCATCCGTGTCTCACTCTATTTCTTCTTCTATCTGTTCTCTCTCTCTCTCTCTCTCTCTCTCTCTCACTCCACTATTCTTCCTCTCTTTCCATCTCTCTCTTTTCCAGAGGACTTGAGGCCATGGGGTTTGGGAGAGCACAGCCGTAGAGTTGGGGTTGTGGGGAAAGCGTGGGTGTATGTATGCGTGTGTGTGCGTTTGTGTGTGTGCATGTGTGTGTGAAGGGGTTCAGGCACCATGGGGTTGTTGTTGAAATCGGGGCTCAGTAAACTTACGCAAGATCTGGACACTCTGCCATTTGCACTGGAGAACGAGTGACGCCAAGCTCCATTGCGTAACGGTGGGAGTGAGAGAGGAAGAGAGAGGAAGAGCGAGAGAGAAAGAGAAAAAGCAACAGAATGAGAGAAAGAAAGTCAGACAGAGAGAAAGCGAGCAAGAGAAGAGGAGGACAGGGGAGAGAAAAAGAGAGAGAGAGGAAGATGGAGAATAAGTAAGAGAAGGAGAGAAAGAAAGGCAGAAAGAGAGAGAGAGGAGGACAGAGGAAAGAGAGAGAGAGAAAGAGAGAGAAAGAATAACAGTTCTTCCAGTGCAGTGCTGCATTCAGGTCCCGTGTAACTGGATAGTCCAACACGAGCTGGAGCTGCAGGGTGTGAGAATGAGACCCACGCCTGTGTGTGTGTGTGCTCTGCCTCCAGGCCGCCGGCCCCGGCGCCGCATCTGGTCCGCCATCGGCCCACTCACGGCCCAGCTGCAGCTCACGCCTGGCTCACGGTCAGCAGCCATCTGGGCACTCTCCAGTCTGCTGGTCTTTGGGAAGCAGGGAAAGGGGAAAGTGTGTGTGTGTGTGTGTGTGTGTAAGACCAAGAGATATACTGTATAGAGAGAAATAGTATGGTGAGAAATGCCAGTGTTCATATATATATGTGTGTGTGTGTGTGTATGTCGGTGTATGTACAGTGTGTGTGTGGGAGTGAGAGAGTTAGTTAAGGCAGTGTAAAATGAAATGACAGGTGACTTGTCTCGCCATTATGAGTTGTCTTTTTCTGCCTGATGACTCTCTGTGTTTGCACGAGAGAGGACATGCATGTTCAAAGTGTGTGTCAACTGGGACTTTGGGACTGTGTGTGTGTGTGTGGTATGCAAGTGTGTGTATGTGTCTGTGTGGGGGGTATGGAAAAAGCCTCTTGGTCAGGGAGAGTGTCTGTCTGTTGCAAATGCCTGAGAGTGTAATAATGAGTTTTATCAGCCTCCCAGCCCGAGCCAGTCATCTTGCCCTCCACTCCCTGCACTCTCTCACCCTCTGCTCTGTGTGTGTGTGTGTGTGTGTGTGTGTGTGTGTGTGTGTGTATGAAGAAAGACTTGGGCCTTCTATCATCTGAATTTGGCACAAGTGCTGAGTAAACACACTCCAGAACTTTCTCTCTCTCACTCTCTCTCGCACTTTCTCTCTACTTCTCTTTCTATCTCTCTATCTCTCTGTCTACCTTGCCTCAATTCAGTCAGTCCTTTCCTCATTCATTTACAGACTTTACAGACCCTAACCCTAGTTTGAGGAAGTGCATCGTCCTGCACGGTACAGCACCTGAACCTTGACCTCAGTAGCACCACTGATTGGGAAAGCGGCGCGTTACTGAGTGAGCTAAAATGGTGCCAGTTTTATTCACTAGCACGACTGTTAGGCTTTTGGAAGGAGGTCTACCAACATTCTATTATCGCAGCTAAGCTAGCTGGCATCTGTTACAGAAGCGGCTGCGTTGTATTGACCTTTACTGGTCCTAGTCCAGTCCCACTGTTACATATGCCCAGTATGGCTGAGCAAGGCCCAGTGGCACTGCTATATGCTTGGAGGTCTGAGCTGGGCAAAGGTTGCATGTGCCCTGCTGAGAAAGGTGACGTTGACGGCATATGGCGGGCAGCTGTTCCTTTTAGAATTTGAACGGATTGGACTTAGTTCACCTGTCTCCCTCCTACAGGTCTGTTTCAAAGTCATGGCAGTCCATCGTTGGAGAAGAGAGTGAGGCAATAGGTCATGAGTTCTTCAACAACCCTGTGCTGAGGTTAAGGATCCTCACTTCTGCAAGTGTCCTTGCTAGTGGCTGACATCGGTGTCCTGGCCCACTTGAGAAGGAGATCAGCAGCCTTTATTCAGAGGGAGACGGGCGTTCTGTCTCTCAGCCTGCTGGAGAAAGTAAGGAGCTCTCCTATAGAGAAGCTCCCGGTCGATCTACAACCATGGTAGCCAGGCTTATGGTCATTTAGCTCCAGCAACAAAATCAGGGAAACGGCCAAAAGCTTCCAGTAGGTTCTCTCCAATGGCCAATCAGCAAACACTGAGAGGGATGAAAGGAGTAACACTGAATTCAAACGATGCATTCCAGTACGTAGCGTACGACACAACCCGACAGTAGCGACTGCTTGAAGCAAAAAGTTATCTGCCCACCGTGGAGCAAACACGTGTCAGTTGCTATGGTGACTCAACATAAAGAATGCATACTACAAAGCTCATCAGTGATGCTGTATGTTTTATGACTATAGGGGCATGGTTGGGGAGATATGTTTTTTTAAATATAAAAACATGTAGATATGTAAAATGTAGATGCAGATCTGGTACGTTGGTATAAAACTTGCACTGTACATTGTACAGTATCATTGTGTGTTGTGTAGTAAAATGACCTTTGTGTTGTGTCCTGGTTGTGTTATTTAACACTCACTAATTGATCAAATGAAGGAGTGTTAAGCCGCTCTCTCTCTCTCTGTCTGGAGAAACTTTGTGGCTTGTTTTCTGGTTGCCACACAACAGTCGTTGCCGTCAACCATGTGCTTAGAGTCAGGAGGAGTGTGTGTGTCTGTATATAAATACGGCTGGTCATGTTCATGTCAATATTTCATGAGTCACTGAGAACACTGCTACTGTGTATGTGGTCCTATAGAGAGTATTTGAACTGTGTGTGTGTGTGTGTGCGCGTTTAGTATTTGTGTATGTTTGAATGGTGTATGTATAGATGTCACGATGAGAATGATAGAGTAAGTGATGTCTGGCGTGTGTGTGTGTATGTATGTATGTGTATGCATGTTGGCCTGTTGCTGGGAAGGAGTCCTGTTGGGAGTGACAGGCCTTTATGGAAGGGGCTTCAAAGCGACGGCTATTTTTAGTTGTCTGGGATTATGTGCCGAGTTGTTTTCAATTTGCTATTGGCAGGTGAGCTGGGTGGGTGGAGGAGACTGTGGGGAGGGAGACAGACAGATGGAAAGTTCTCTCTCTCTCTCTCTCTGTCTTTCTCTCTCTGTCTGTCTCTGTCTTTCTCTCACATTCCTGCTGTCTTCTCTCTCTTTCTCTGCCTCTTTTTTTTCCCTCTTTTTTTCTATTATTCTGAACTATACTGCCGTTTATTAATTTACATACATTCTCATACACACACACACACACACACACACACACACACACACGTGTTCACATACCAGACCCACATATTCAAATTCATTCTCATTGTCTCACACACACACATACACACACACACACACACACCCTTGAACTGCTCCTTAATCCATTTCCCTCTATCATTAGATTCATTCATGGGCCTCATTTAGTCACGGGTCTCCTCCTGCTCCCCACCTTTCTTTCATTGGTCTGTCTGTATATGTGTGTGTGTGTGTGTGTGTGTGTGTGTGTGTGTTTCGTTTATGACTTCTTCCTCCTTGTCACTCGTTCCTCTGCTCTCCTCACCTTCACTCCTCTCTCTCTTCCCTTTCATCCATGATTCCCCCTTCCACTCCTTCCTTCATTCCTCCTTTTCATCTCTCACTTTCTCCCCGTCGTTTAGGTTGTCTTTGTCAATCCATTTCTCCTCATCCTTACCTTCCCTCTTCCACTTCCTCACTTTTCACTAATTCCCTCCTTTCCAACAACTGTTAGCACACACTCCTTCTCCCCCTCTCTTTCATCAACTCTTTCTTCATATACTCCCTTCCTTCTTTTCTTTTTTTTCTTTTTCTGGTCTCTTTTTTTTTCTCTCTTCTCCCTCCATCTGTCCACAGGTGTGCCCCTCCCCACACAATTCCTTTGTCACTCCTCATCTCCTGCCCCTCTAATCGTCCATCCTCCCATCCCATTCGTTTAGCCCTTTTACTTTCCTTTCGTCCGCACTCTCTCTCTTCATTTCCTCTTTTCTCTTCTGCTCTTCATCTCTTTTCTCCTCTCACCCATTTCTTCTCTCCCTCTTTTATCTCTCCTCTCCTCTCCTCCTCTTGTCCTTTCCTGTCCCCACCTCTCCTCCAGTCTTTTAATCCTCTTGTCTCGTCTCCTCTTCCCCTTAGCCTCTTCTTTCCTTCCCCCTCTCTTCTCTCTCATTCCTGCACCTCTCCCTTTCCGTTCTCCCTCCATCCCCATCCTTCTTTTTCCTGTTTCACCTTTCTCCCTCTGTCTCCTCATTCTTTTCTTCTGCCCTCTTTTCACTCCTCCTTGCATAAAAGTGTGTGTGTGTGTGTGTGTGTGTGTGTGTGTGTGTGTGTGTGTGTGAGAGAGAGAGAGAGGAGGAAGCATAGCGGAATCTGAGTCCCTGTCTCACTGAAGAGTGTGTATGAGTGTGTGTGTGTGTTTGTGTGTGTGTGTGTGTGTGTGTGTGAAAGAGAGAGAA
>JAGFZM010000976.1:143029-144651 GCA_017657215.1 Limnothrissa miodon
ATCTGGGGGTTGCCGCGGCGACTCTCCCCGGCTCTGGCGTCTGGCGCCAGCGCTGGTGGCTGTTGGCTGGTTCTCGCGTCACGTTCCCATAAATCAGTGGGTAATGCGCTCGGCGTCTGCTCTTCCCCTGCACACCGCCGCAACGCGCCGCACAACTACCCAATCCCCTGCTCACTAAATCAGAGCTGCACCCTGTGACTCAGCCGCAAGTCCCCCCCACACACTCACACACACACACACACACACACACACACACACACACACACCATGGGAGTGCACAGCAGCCACACATAAACCACTGTGTGTCTTACACTCTTACATGGTTTGTCCCTTCAGCACAGAACACTGTGTGTGTGTGTGTGCGTGTGAGAGTGTACCTCTCTCTCCCTTTCTCATTTTGTCTATACACCGTTTCAACAATAAAAACAAAATCGTTCTTTCTCATTCCCAAATTATTTCCACTACGTTAAGTTAACATATGGATTGTTTAAATGGACACCCTGGGAACAGCTTTCTCATTAAGAAATAGAATTTGATCAGTGTGTATACACATATATGTGTATATATACATGCATATTGGTATACTGAATGTATATGTGGACTGTTTTCTTGTTCTTTCCTCTGTGTGTGTGTGTGTGTGTGTGTGTGTGTGTGTGTGTTTGTGTAGTTCCTACAGTATTTATGCATAGTATTGAGCATAAACACACACAAGAGTGTGTTCTTCTCTCATTCCTCCTCTCTTTTTGTTATGTTTTATTCTTTTGCACCAAATTACACTTAACTGTCATCCCCTATTAGCACTGTGTGTGTGTGTGTGTGTGTGTGTGTGTGTAATCGTGTACAGTATGTTGGTGAACGTGTCAACATGTGTAATTATCTGAGTGAGTACAAATGGGGCATATGTCATACATGTGTTTATGATATGTGTGAATGTGCGAGAGTGTGTGTTCGAGGCAGGGCGGTGAAGAGGGGTGTGGGACGGCTTTCATGTGATTTGTGTGTGTGTGTGAATGTTTGCGTGTGTCTATATATTTGTGAGTATATGTGTGCAAACAGTGTTGTGTGCAAAGTTTGTATGAGTGTATATATGTCTCTGTGTGTTTAAATTGTATGTATAATTGTGTGTGTGTGTGTGTGTGTGTGTGTGTGTGTGTTTGAATAAACTATGGCTGTGTTCTGTGCAAGTTGTTTCCGTCAGTAGCAATGATCCCCTGACCCCACCCCACCCCCAACTCCCTCACCTCTCCTCCCTCTTTCTAACTTCCTCTTTCTCTCTCCCTCTTTCTCTCCCTTTCCCCCTCATTCCACCTCTCGCTCTCTTTCTCTCCCTCTCGCCCCCCCCTTTCTCTCTCTCTCTCTTTCTCTCCCCTCTCTCTCTCTCCCTCCTTCCCCCCCTCTCTCTCTGCTGGTCAATGCACTCAGTGTTGGAGAAGAGACAGCACCCTCATTCATGCAGCTTTAGGGGTTCCTCTACAGCTACTGATACACACACACACACACACACTGCTGCACACGTGTGTGTAAACTCCAACCTGGGGCCGGAGGCCAGAACACGCCTGAGAGTCAGTGGCCCGTTGTGTGCATGTGTGTGTCAATTTCAGGACCTAACTGGACGTTGAAGG
>JAGFZM010000977.1:1138-12498 GCA_017657215.1 Limnothrissa miodon
TATATTATAGAAAGGTGTTTGTAATTTACTGTAGGTGTTTGTATATTTCTGTTGGTGTTTGTGTATCACTGTAGGTGTTTGTAATTTACTGTAGGTATTTGTATATTTCTGTTGGTGTTTCTATATCACTGTAGGTTCTCTTTGGTTCTCATGGTCCAGGACTGTGGGATCAGAAGTATAGACTGGGCTACTTCTAGGAGACTAAACCCAGGGAGATTTCAACCCTTTAGAATACCTTCCTGATCTCAGCAGTGGCATCTGAGTCTAGCTGAGCCAGTAACCGTTACAGGTACAAACGGCCACACCTGCGCTGCAGGACTCACCTCGATATTGGGGATGTCATCCCCGTCAGCATCGTCGTCACAGGCGTCTCCAATGCCGTCTTTGTCTGCGTCCTCTTGGCCCGAATTGGGCACCGTATCACAGTTGTCCTAGTGGGGCACAGCACAGTCCGTTTCACTTACGGCACACAGAACAGAATCCGAGGGTGCCAAACTCAAATTCACAGTGGGGCAAAATTTAAAACGAGGATAAATTCAGACCCCAGTCAAAAAATTTAATTACCGTAATTGACTGAATTATCTAGAGTGTTGGGTGGGGAGGTAGAATTCCTTGTGTATGTTGGGTAGGGAGGGGGTCATACTAGTTATGTTGTTAGCTGTGTTCTGGTATGTTGGGTGGTGGGGGGGGGGGGGGTGAGTGAGTGCGGGAGTGTGGGAGCAGTTTTCTGAATGTATGGTGGTGGGTGTATAGCTGCATTTTTTAAAGGGCGACAGCTGTTCTCACCTTTTGGCAGTTGGTCTCAGGACAGGTCAACTTCTCGTCTGGGAAGCCGTCGATATCAATATCAGACCCACAGAAATAACCATTGCCTGCCCAGCCTACATGGCACTATGGACAAAACAAATGTCAAGGGATTCATGTCAAATCTAGTCTGACCATCTCTCTGCTGTGGTGAGAAGGTTCAATGTCATAGACAATATTCATTACATTATGTCACATAAATCGTATGTGAATCTTATATTCTCAGAACATGGTATATAGTGGGGTATAGACTGGACTAGAGAGGTAGAGGTACTGGTACTGGTCACTGGACTATACAAAAGTAATCATGTGCATACTGATGAGCTCCCAATTATGCCTGTAAGAGCCATGAAGATGTTTATTGTTAATGTATAATTTGATGTTCATATTTTGGGTTTATGTTTCTTTAGTTTCATTGTTTAATTTTCTCACTTTTTGAAGTTTCTGCTGCTATGCTAATGTCAGTGTTAAGAGTGTATTTTATATGCTACTAGTGGAAAGCAAATGGGAGAGAAAATGAGTCAAAGTTTTGTTTGAAGCTCTGAAAGGGAGACTGGGAAAAGACAGTCTAAGCTCACAGCAAAAGCTTAAGCTTTGTGTAACAAAATTGAAAAACTTCAAAATGAAAGGAGAAAGAGTGTGAATAAAATTAAAGGCTTCATACCACAAATCAAATCATTGATGAAACAAAGGAAAATGTTCCACAAATACAATCTTTTTTGGAGAGTTTAACTGAACAGCATGATAAGTGGCATTCGGCAGCATGTGAACTACAGGAAAGGCACCAACAGAGAGCTACTTTCATTGACCTCACAAGCCTCATAGAGAGACAGAGATTCTCACTGACAGTGTTTGGAAACATGCAGGACGCTCCAACATTAACTACTAATAGGGGAGTGAAAAAACCTAGTTCACAAACTCGTTCTGGAATTAAAGGCACCAGTTATGCCACCACTGTGGCCCCTGTGACCAGTAAACCTCAGCTTGAACCTAATAAGGCCTGCAAGGAGAACATGTATCTGTTGTGGAGAAGGTCATGCTTTGAATTCGTGTCCATGGTTGGAAAAGAGAGCACATAATGACAAGACAGACTTCTTAAGAAAGAAGGGTGTCTGTTTTGGGTTTCTGTGTATTGGATACATGAGTAAAGTGTGCAGAAAACGGATTTCCTGTACAAAATGTGGTCTCAAACATCCAACTGTTCTTCACATTACTCAAAAGGAAAAGGACAAAGATTCAGACAAAGCAGAGAAGAAAACTGAGGTGTCTGTTGACGGCTGGTGATCACGACTGTAAACGTTCAATAGTTCCAGTACAAGTTAAATCTAAGAAGGGCCATAGGGTAGTCATCACCTATGCTTTCTTGGATCCAGGAAGTACGGCAGTTTTCTGCACAGAGGCTTTAAGAGAAAAACTTAATATTACAGGAAAGAAAGTCCATATTCTCCTGTGGACGATGGGACAGGAGAGAGTGGTGAGCAGCCATGTAGTGACTGGGTTGGAAGTGGCAAGCTTGACAGAGGAGCAGGGGAGCTGCCCAAGGCTTACACTCAAACACACATGCCTGTTCACAGGGGAAACATTCCAACACAGACAGACATGCAGAAATGGCCTCATTTAAAGCATGTTCATTTGCCTGAAATTGATGCAGAGATAGAACTGTTGATTGGAACGAATGTGGCTAGAGCCTTGGAACCCCTGCAAGTCATTCGTAGTGTTGGAGATGGACCCTATGCGATCAGAACAATGTTGGGCTGGACAGTGAATGGACCACTGAAGGAGCATAGTGGCAATGGAGTGGACTGTGGGCAGCTCAGAGTTAACAGTGAATAGAGTGTCAGTTGTGACATTAGATGAACTTTGGCAGCAGCAGTTCAAGACAGACTTTCCGGAATGTAGCTTGGAGGAATGTAGCTGGCATGTCTAGAGAGGAAAAGAAGTTTATGGAGTTAGTTTCAAGTTCAGCAAAACAGGTCAATGGTCATTATCAGATCAATCTGCCATTTAGTGATAAAGACACTAGTATGTCAAATAATAGGAAGACCGTTGAGCAGCGTGCCTTACATCTTTATGCAGGATCTTGTTGTAAAAGGCTATGCTGAAAGGGTGCCTGAAGAAGAAGAAGACTTGGAGCGAAGTGATGGTAGGGTTTGGTGCATCCCGCACCAAGGTGTTTACCATCTCACAAAGAAGAAAATTAGGGTTGTTTTTGACTGTGGAGCATGTTTTCAAGGGACATCACTCAATGCTCAACTATTACAGGGCCCAGATATGAAAGCTCTGAGCGCAAGTTCTACCAGGAAGACTCGAGAGCTTCGTCACCAACTGCTCGTCCAATCAAATCGTGCCATCTGCTTTATAGTTCCGCCTAACATGTTCGCTCTTGCTGTTCCAGGTACCGCGCCACAAAATCTCCTCCTCCTTCCCCACCACCGCCAGATGGGTCCCTGTCCTTTGTCCAGGGGGTAGGCTCCGCCCCCTGCTGGCTCGCACCAAGCAGGATCTGCCGGGCCAAGATATACGATGTCCTGGACCATGGATGGGGCCTACGCCAATTACTCTGTTATTAAATATATTTGTAACCATATCTGTTCCAATTAAATACTTGTCCATCATTTCCTTCTCTGAGTCTTAATGGGAGAACTTACAAGTTCACTGATAGGAGTGATAGGCAGGTTCAGGAAAGAATCAGTGGTGATCATGGCTGATGTGGAGGCTATGTTTCACCAGGTCCGAGTACCAGCAGAGGATGCTGATTTTTTGAGGTTCCTCTGGAGGCCTGCTGGGGATTTAAGTCAAGACCTTGTGGACTTTAGGATGACTGTACATCTCTTTGGGGCAACGTCTTCCCCCAGCTGTGCAAACTTTGCCCTCAGGAAATGTGTAGAGGACCACAAAGGACAATTTAGCCAGCATGCAATGGATAAATTCTGCATAGTTTTTATGTGGACGACTGCTTAGTCTCTTTGGCATCAGAGGAGAAAGCTGTATCACTTCATCATGAGCTAGTCGCAATCTGTGCCAAGGGTGGGTTTCGACTCACAAAGTGGATGAGCAACAGGCTTGATGTTCTGAATGCAATACCAGAAGGGCACAGAGCCAAAAACATGGAACGGTTGAATATGGATCAGGATTTACTACCTGTGGAGAGAGTGCTTGGCGTAGAGTGGTGCATTAAGTCTGACAAGTTTAAGTTCAAGATTGTTGTTAAAGATAGGCCACTCACTAGGAGGGGAATCCTCTCTACAGTTATGATCCCCTTGGGATTGTGAGTCCTGTTGTCTTGTGTGCAAAAAAGATCTTAAGGGATCTGTGTAGGAGAGCACTTGGCTGGGATGATGTTATACCCCAGACTGTGGCCACTGAAGCCACAGTGAATTCTGTGCAGGCCAGTGAGGAAGATGAGGCTGTACCACGCATGATCCACTACTTTAGTTCTTGGATCCGTTTGAGGAAGTGCTTAGCCTGGATCATGAGATTCAAAACTTGGCTCTTATCTCTCTGTCAGAAGAGGAGACAGTTGAATACTGCTCTTGCTCAATCAGCTTGGGATGAAGAACAGCAACAACATTCTTTGAAGAGGGATATGGAAACTTTCAAGAAGAATACAACTTCAAGTTGTCTGTCAGTAGAGGAGTTGGAAAAAGCGGAGTTAGAAATCATCAGGTTCAGCCAGAGAAGAAGTTTTTCAGAGGAATTCTCTATGCTGGAAAAGGGGAAAGGTGTCAAGGGTCACATCCGGACACTCTGCCCACTAATGGAAGATGGTGTTCTGAGAGTCGGTGGTCGGCTTAGCAGGTCATCTATGCCAGCAGAAGCCAAGCATCCAATAATACTGGCAAAAGATTGGCATATCTCAACCCTTTTACTGAGGCATGTTCATCAAGAAGTAGGACATGGTGGGCAGAACCACATGTTGTCCATGCTCTGTGAGAAATACTGGATCTTAGGAGTTAGGAGTTAGGATCTTAGGAGTACAGCTATAAGGAGTGTTTTGACAAAGTGTGTCAGATGTCGTCGGTTGAATACTCACCCAGTATCACAGCTGATGGCAGACCTATCAACCGAAAGGGTGACCCCAGATGAACCTCCATTTACTTGTGTAGGAGTAGACTACCGGTATTTCAGACCATTCACAGTAAAGAGCAGAAGGAGTGTTGTAAAAAGGTCATTTTTACTTGTATGGCTATAAGGGCAATCCATATCGAAGCAGCACCTTCACTTGACACGGACGCCTTTATAAGTGCTCTAAGGCGCTTTATAGCGAGATGGAGTCAAGTGCAGGAGGTGTACTTGGATAACAAATTTCAGGGGTTGCGGAATATGAATTGAAAAGAGCCATTGAACAGTGGAATCAGGTACAGATTAATGATGTTCTTCTTCAGAAAGGAATAAAATGGACTTTCAATCCCCCAGCTGGCTCCCATCATGGAGGGTCTTGGAAGAGGTTAATTAGTTCAGTTCGTAAAGTCCTCAACTCTACTTTGAATGTCCAAAGTCTGGATGAGGAAGGCCTTCATCCAGCTCTGTGTGAAGTGGAAGCCATCATCAATTGCCGACCGATCACAAATGGCTCAATGGATCCCCATGACTTGGAAGGATTGACGCCTAATCACCTGCTGCTTTTATATAATATTTGCCTCAATTGCAGGAGTTTCAAAGATGGTATAATGAAGCATAATCTTGTTACTGGAGATCTGGTGCTCATTGTGGACAGCACAGCACCTCGCAACTCCTGGGTCATAGGCAGAGTCCTACAGACCTTTCCGGACAGAAAAGGCTTTGTGCGTCAGGTGCGTATTAAGACTAAGACTAGCTTCCATGAATCATGCCTTCACTAATTCCCAACCCTTAACCTCTCAGCGACTGCTTTATGATAGCCTAGCCGCTACAATGCCATTAATGCCATTTATGCCTGCTGATAATAAAATGGCATATGAGAGATCTCCAGTGTGTACATCATTACTTTTTTAAACGTTTTGCATGGATGTGTGTGATTGAAGCAGTTTTTGTTTTGTTGAGTGAGTGGACTGCAAGTCATAAGAAATGAATTGTCAGGTTTATATTATAAAGAGTTCATTTTAACACATTTTTACACAATTCATTTTAACATCAGTAATTCTGTACTACTACTGTGCAATCAAGTAATTGTTTATAGAAATATGACATCATAGATTACAGATTCTGCAGTCATAAACACTAAATTGTAGTGTCAAGACAATCAGGTATGATTTGTTCACAGTCGTTCATTCCAAGAAGAAACTTACTCTACACTCGATTGTTCCGTCCTGGTGATGGATGCAGTCGGCGTTGGTGTGGCACGGGTTCTCTTGGCCAGTTCCACACCCTTGTTCAGCTCTGCACCCACTGTTCTGGTCCCCAACGTAGCCGTCCTTACAAGCACACCTGTAGGAACCCTGGGGACACACAACCAACAGCAAGGCCTCAGATTGTGCTGCAGCACAAAAGGCCACCAGAATAAATAAGCCCAGTTAATTCAGCTCAATGGATTTATATATGGAATAGAGGTCAACAAAAATGGGAACTAGTCTTGGTAAACCCTCAGACATGAGGGCATGAACGAGAACGATAACACAACTTTTCCTTGACAGTGGACAAAGAGCAAAACCCAGCAGGCAGTAAGATCAGTCACATACTGGTGTGTTGATGCAGTTAGCATTCTGCACACAGCCCCCGTTGTCAACCGCACACTCATCGACATCTTTGCAGACCTGCCCAATAAAGGAGGAAGAGAGGAAAGAGTTTAAATCCATCTCTGAAACCCCTTCGTCTGTTCAAGGTCTCTACAAGGAGAATGTATACACACCTGTCTGTTAGACCTGGCGTAGGCCAGCCCCACACCGTGCACCTGGGGGCCCATGTAGCCGGCTGGGCAGGGGCCACAACGGAAGCCAGGAGACGTGTTGATGCAGCGCACACCCATGTGGCATGGCTTCACCGTGCACTGCACAAAACAGAACAGCTCAGATGCACCGATATCTTAACAAATGCCGTAGAATAAAGTGATGTATTGATGTAAATGATGTATCGATGTGTTGTTCACTGGTAATCATTCAGGATGAAAGTCATTTGTTGCCCATCACATACATAAAACAGAACAACACCAGATTGGGAAAAACTGTAGACTAGATAATCACTAAATAGACAGAAAAACACACGAAATACAAAAACACCAAATTCAAAAAACAGAAGACAACACAAGCATCTGACTGGTGGCCAATCAGCATGGCTCACCTCATCCACGTCTGTGCAGTGGGTTCCATTGCCCTTCATTCCATCTGGGCAAGGCCCGCATTTGATGCCATCTGCTGTCTCCGTGCAGGGGACCCCAGGGTGGCAGGGGTTGGGGTCACACGTGGCGCGGGGAGGGTCTACCCCACGCATGGCTGTGGAGAGGGAACACAGACTGTTGATGCTGTGTGGTCTGTGCTGTTTGGCAGGGAGTCGTCACTTTTCAATAAACTGCAATGGTGGTTTAATTCTCTGCGACAATACTAACTATTACAGCTGTTCAAAAGCTATTGAAGGTTTTTGTGCAGAACGAAATTTTAGATTCACCTTTTGTCTGTCAATATTTACAATTTTATGGTGCACAGAATTGATTTCAAATTAACTTACTGTCTAAAATGAACTCAATGGGCTGAACAGAACTCATAAGCCTTCCCGTCATCTGTTCCTATGAAAGCAGCACCAGGATAGACTCCCAGTGCATAACTTCCCCCAGGTGCATGCTGGGAAGGGAGCCTTGTGAAGGTCATAAACACTCACCACATGCCTCACATTCCATCACGGTGTTCTTCAGGAAAACAATCTCCTGGATCTGGAAGTTGTGGGACAGTGGGACAGTCACATGTGCCATATTTTTGTCATTACAAGCTAGTTGTTACAGAGACTTCCTAACTGTTGTTAAATGTTTATTTGTTATTTACATGTTTATCTGCTGTTTACATGTTTATCAATTGTTTACATGTTTTCTGCTGCTTTCATGTTTACCTGTAGTTTACATGCTTACCTGATGTTATGCATGTTTACCTGTTGTTTACATGTTTACCTGCTGTTATGCATGTTTACCTGTTGTTTACATGTTTACCTGCTGTTTCAGAAGCTCCTTGATCTCAGCCAGTGCCTGATTGGTTCCTTTGATCTGATTGATGATTTCTCCATCTGCAGTCAAACACAACACGCAGTTGATCAGGCAACAAACAAAGCAACACGTCTATAATTCAATAGCAGCGTTTACTGTGACTGTGAAACAAATTTGCAGCTGATGTCCTTGTGTTGACAGGTTTTGGTCTGCAAACCTGCATATTTTATTTGGAACATTCAAGAGTTTACAGTTTGCAGTGATACATGGATCCAAAGGTCAGTGTTGTTGGGTTACACATGTGTGTTTGTGTGTGTGTGTGTGTGTGTGTCTGTGAGGAAATGTGTGTAAACCCTTTGACACATTTCTGTTTAAAGGGATTGCATTTCTTTGGCACATATTTCACCCTAACCTGCTGATCTCCTGGACAGCCATCCATCAGCGAGTGCTGAGGCAGAATGACTTGTGCAGCGGTGGTAAGTACCACTAAAAACGCTCCACTCCAACCTCTGCCTCTGTCTCACTGTCTGTCTCAGACTGCTGATGGCAGGAGTTTAATGTAACATAGACAAACAGGCAACTGACTGAGCACAGAAACTAACTTAAGTTTATTTTCCTATTTTAAGCTTTTAATCTATCATGGGTCTAATTTTCTCAGCCATACACACACACACACACACACACAGTCAGTCTAACTGAATGGGCAGAATAACTGACTTTTAGGTTCATTCATTAGGTCTATATCCCACTCAGTTCATGTTGCATCAAGTTTTCTCATTCTTTTTCCCACAGACAGAACTCTGTGATCTCAATCAACAAGACTTGCTGATTGCAGGTCAAGGAAGAGGGTGATATAACAACAGAACGGGCTCAGAAACTCACTTTAAGGATAATTTTCAGTCAATGTTAGTGGCAGTGTTGTTTTTTAGCTATTTAGCTAGCAATCAGGGGTCGAATTTTCTTGTTCTTTTTTCAGTAGACAACACTTTATGACCTCAGTCAACAGGATTTTTTTTTTAGAATAGCCACAAAACAGTCACTACACTGCTTCCATTGAGTGATCAGTGTGAAACCAATTGATTGAGACCAATTGTCTTTGATGGACGTCTAACTCAGGACAGGAAGACTTCTGGGGCTGTCCATCCCGGAGTCATTTGCTGCTGTTTGTCTTTGCTTTATGAGTTTGACTGGAGTGTGAATTTATGGCTGTTTATGCCTCATTGGGCAGCAGGGGTGAGTTTGTACCCAGATGAGAGGATACGGGGGAGGTGCGTCTGGAGGGACACCCCATCGACACCCACCCAATCCCCCACCCTTGGCAAACTAGTGAAGGGAGGGGAAGTGTGTTGTTTCCATTAGCTGATTCCATGTTTTCCAAATGAATTCCCAGCATAAACTCAGGGGCTCACAAACTGCTCCTGCAAACACACAGACACATTAGTCTCTGACTAATGGCCCAGTGCTGGAATGTTCCAGTAACCACTCAATCGAACGCCAAATACACTGAACTGAAGCACTATCCCCTAGCACTATGCTCCTTAAGGTTTCTGCTATGTAGCTTGATTGTTATCCTCGTTTTGTAAGTCACTTTGGATAAAAGCGTCTGCTAAATACATAAATGTAAATGTAAATGTAAATGTTTCTGAAAGTGAATGTGATTAAATGTTTAAATGTTTTAATGCCATTAATTATTACTGAAGCATTATAATTATGGAAAATTGATAAAGAAATACGTCCCATTGCCACTTTGTAAAGACATTTGTTCCCATTTAAATTACAAAAAAATTCTGCACGGTTTGTGCTGAATAAGCAAAGCCTGTCATGCCTGTTATTATTTCCACTATTCTGCATGCAAACATTTGTCTTTTATGACAGAATCAGAATCGGAATCGGAAGAAGATGCATCTCTTACCTCTCTGTGCAGCCACTTGCGTGCAGCAGTGGAAGAGGGCGATAGTGAAGGGCAATATCCACAGCATGCCAACCCCTTATCTTCAACGAGACTAAAAGGAGAAAGTACCAAGGAAATGTGTCTAAACGTTGACCCAAGTGAAGCTTTTCTTCGCCTCCACGTCAGAATGAATGTGGTGGAGGTCTGAGGCTCAGAGGTAAACGCAAGCAGGAGCAAGTGTGTCTGAGTGAGCCAGTGTGTTTGTGTGTGTGTGTGTGGCTTTCTCTTCAACCTCTGCTTTTATACTTACCCCTTCACAGCACTCCCATCACAGATATTCCCTAAACACACACACACACACACACACACACACATGCCAGTCCACCCCATTTTTTACACATCACACCTCTTCTTACACACTCCATTTTGTGTCCCTCTTCTCCAACATGGGTGCCTGTAGTGGATCTGTTTTATTTAATCTGCCATCCTATGATGTTTATACTCTATGATGTTTAAAGCTACAACCCTTTGTCTTGTCCCTGAACCAAACATCCTCAACTAAGACTATTGAGAATAAATGAATTAACAAATGACATAAATGAATTAACAAATGTAATACAAATTAATAAATTAACCACACTACAACACAAAATTCATTAACAAATTTAAATATAAATTGATATGGGTGCTCTGAAGGCTGAACATCATCATAAATGTAGTTTTAATGTATTAATTTTATATTTGTGAAATAAATATAATGTAATATATTAATGTGTGTGTGTGTGTATCATAGTTTTTCAGTCTGGTGTTACATGTACTTCAGTAATAAACACATTGAATGGAAGTGTTTATTGCATGAGCCTGGCCCTCGGCTGGGAAAGATGACTTTTTATCAATGGGGAAATGGGTCCTGACATTCCAGTCCTGCACTCCCTTCAGCTTTTCTCCTGGTCAGGATTGGTTGTTTGTGCATTGTATATCTTCGCCAGTGATGGTCTTTGCAGATGTGGAGAGAATTCCCTTCCTGCACCCAAGAGGTCCGGCTAACGGCACCTTCACAAGCCTGTGTGCCGCCCGAGACCAGTCTTAAGTCCGCCAGAACCGGGCCAGAACCGGGCCAGAACCGCCAGAACCGGGCCAGATGGATGGCCAACCCCAGTTGGCACTGATCCGCTGTGTGTTTTTTTAACCTCCCAAACCACAGCAGAGAAATCCTCTCACAGTAAAACGTGACTCGGGCGGGCTGCTTTTAAAACTTCACGATAATGCAAATAGCAAAAAGTCTTGCATGCGTCCCTGTAGTGTGCTGTGCTTCAGTTGTGCAATAACTTCAAGGTGACATCTTTGTAAGGCAGGACAACGTTGTGATCAGAGCCAAAGCCATAATGTAAGCCCAAGCCATTCAGAAGCAGTCCCACGATTCAGTACATTAGCTCAAGTGCTGAATGTCAACTACCGGTACTTCTTGCCAGTGCATCGAGGGAAAGGACCACCATAGTGTAGCAGTGATGTATTCCCCTGTGTGTGTGTGTGTGTGTGTGTGTGTGTGTGTGTGTGTGT
>JAGFZM010000978.1:0-2500 GCA_017657215.1 Limnothrissa miodon
GTGTGTGTGTGTGTGTGTGAGAGGCCCCCAGAGGATGAGTGAAGGGAATTGGTGTAATGGGGGCTCAGGGCTAACCTCCCAAACCCTACCCTACAGGAAAGTGTGTGTGTGTGTGTGTGTGTGTATGTGTGTGTGTGTGTGTGTGTGTGTGCAGCCTCTCTTAACCTACCCAACAGGAAAGTGTGTGTATGTGTAGCCTCACTAAACCTACCCCACAGGAAAGTGTGTGTGTGTTTGTGTGTGTGTTTGTGTCTGTGTAGGCTCTCTAAACCTACCCTACAGGAAAGTGTGTGTTTGTGTGTATGTGTGTGTGTGTGTGTGTGTGTGTAGCCTCTCTAAACCTACCCCACAGGAAAGTTCTCCCAGGAGGTCTTCAGTAAGTGTCCCAGCTGCAGCCGTTGGCTGAACAAAGCCAGCATTCTCACACACACACACACACACACACACACACACACACACACACACACAGAGTCTTCTGAGTTTACACCCTGATCTCCAGTGTATCCATTTTCCCCAAGTGTGCATGTTTGTATCCACATATGTGTGTGTGTGTGTGTGTGTGTTTGTTTGTGTGTATGTTGCTTTAGCACTGCAGTGATATGTGTGTGTCACGTAGTAAAGATTATGCATAGACACAGGGCCAGAAAGATAGATAGATAGATTGATTGATAGATAGATAGATAGATAGATAGATTGATCGATTAATTTATCTATTGATTGGTTGATTTTTTATAAAGATAGATAAAAGATAGATAAAAGACAGATACAAAGATATAGACCAGGGGTCTTCAACCGGGGGTCCGCGACCCCTAGGGGGTCCGCGGAGGTACTGCAGGGGGTCCGCGAAAATATTTCGTCTGATGCATTTTTTTTCTCTTCCAAAAAATAAAATTTGTGATAGTTAACATAATGTTCAAAAGAAAATTGCTTCATATTCGTTTTTAAATAACACATTGTAGGCTACCCATGAATACCTATGCCAAAACACATTAGCATTCATAAATGTACAAATACACCACTTCAGCCTGAGCCTGATGTGACATTGCCTCGCAAATTCCAAATCCGTCCTAGAACAGATAAGCTCTGTTCCACTCACCAGGTTCAGTGCTCTCATTAGGACCTGGTAGCTGATCAGTTATCTTTAATTCTTCGTCCCACTAGGCCTATAATAAAAAATGTGACCCTTGTGTTTAAAGAACACTTCCCCCCGTGCGTTTCCACAGATCCTCTTTCTCTCTCTTGCAGTTTTAGTCTTGCGTTTTAGTTAAATAGCTTCGTATTCAGCAAACTCGTTCTTTTCATTCCGAGAGATAAATTACGTTTGATTCGTCTGTTCAGTGTCGGGACTGATGGACCCTGAACTTTGCAGGGTATTTGTTCTGTGTGATGTTTTGCTTTGTTTTTTTTTTTTATGAGAGTCTGCGGTCTTTGCGCTTCAAGGCGTTCTACGCGAATTCATTCATCCAACGTTCCATCACAATAAAACGATAACGATAATCTCATGTGTTTGTGTTTCCTTCTGAAAGACAAAGTTATTTGACACAAGAGGAAGAGGCTTTCTGTCTTTATCAGTTTGAGCTAATTACGTTTTGCCTGAATTTAGCTGAATATATCCAGCTAGTTAACCCTTGTGACATTCATTCTGTTATAGGGCGAATTTATGCAACTATGTAAAGAAACGAGTTTAGAATGTGTGCGTTCATGTGTGTGCGTGCATGCATGTAGGCACTCGACTGACGGTCCAAAATCCAAATGACGGCAGGATTTGAGGTGGGCCAGGTGTGTATGGAGTAAGATAGCTGTCAAAAAGTTTATTTTCTCAACAAGTAATGCCTGTGAATGGGGCGATGACGTATTTTGACAGTTGAGTAACGTGTGCAAAGTGGTATCCATAATATTGAGATTTTAAATTTTAAATTTTGATTTTGTACTTGTAATTTTTGAATTAGCATTTTTTTCCATTCGTATTCTGGTGGATAACACACACACACTTTATTTTATGCATGACTGAACTCATTTGAGAAGTCACAAATGTTTATTTTATGCACAACTAAATACGCACGTGTATCAAATATATGGACACAAATATTTTGGCAGCTATCTTACCCCAAAGGTGTGGGGGTCCGTGCTCAGTCGCTCTCACAGCCAAGGGGTCCTTGAGCTGAAAAAGGTTGAAGACCCCTGATATAGACAGATAGATAGATTTTGTTGAATGATCAATCAATAGACAGATAGATTGATTCATAGATAGATGCACTGTAGATAGATAGATGGATAGATAGAAAGATAGATAGATGGATAGAAATTGACAGATTAATCCTGTACTCCTAGTCATGTGACCATATGTGTCTGTAGGCCTCAGTCAGCAGCTGAATCAACTGCTGCTGCTCAGTGAGATCTGGTGCACTTGGAGAGGGCTGGGTTTTACTTGACAATCCTGTGTTACACGGATGGGGCATTTGTGGCCCATTGTGTAGTTGTGTAGTTGGTGTGACTTATG
>JAGFZM010000978.1:7500-18598 GCA_017657215.1 Limnothrissa miodon
GGGCTAAAAAGGGAAGTGTGTGTGTGTGTATTTGTGTGACTATACTTTTATATGTCTGTATGTGTGTGTGTGTCCAGACTTATTCACACTAGAGAAACACACAAACACACACACACACACACACACACACAGTGCTCTGTGTTCACCCCGTCTTAATAAGGACTCCTCTTCTGGTATTTAAGCCTGTCTCTCAGTAACTTTTCCCTGCAATAGTCTTCAAAACCCACTCCTCAAAAACACACACAAACACATGTACCTGTCTGTCTGTCCGTCTCTCTCTCTCTTCCTTTTTCTCACTATTTCTCTTTACTCTTGTTTCTTTTTTGTTTCTTTTTTTTCCTTTGCTTTCTTTTTTATTTTTTTCTGTCTTTCTACCAATCTCTCCTTCTTCTCTCTCTTTTTACTGGCTCTCTCTATCCCTCTGTTGCTGCCCTCCCCATGGATAGGAACTTCAGGACCAGAACTGAGCCTTGTCAATTCCAGAACTGAGCCGTATCTATGCTAGAACTGAGCCGTATCTATTCCACAACTGGATGGATATGCATATGGCTTATGGATGGATGGATGGATGGATATGGCTTATCTATTCCGGTACTGAGCCGTATTCATTCCAGAGCTGAGCCGTGTCTATTCCAGAACTGAGCTGTATCTATTCCAGAACTTAGCCGTATCTAAGCCAGAACTGAGCCGTATCTAAGCCGTGTGTGCCACAGCTGTGTGTGTGATGTGAGCTTTGCTTTACAGTAACAACATCAACATTGAAAGCCAGTCTGTGTTGGGTCATGAAGAGTCTTATTCACCAACAGTACAATACTAAACGTCTGCAGAAACACCATGCTTAGATAAAAAGGAAGCCCAAACTCTGAAGCACAAGATTCAGAACAGTGGCCCAGGTCTTCAGGTGTTGCAGTTACTGCTACTGGCCTCATGCTCTGTGAAAAATAAATATAAGTTGCTATGCATTTTGGGTCGTGGGAACAGTGTCTTGTTTTAAACTGCTGTTGAAAGGTGTGTGTGTTTGTGTGTCTGTGTGTCTGTTGTCATCCACTAGGCTCATGGGAGATAGGACAGGATAGTGTGTGTTTGTGTGTACGCATTTGTGTGTGTGTGTGTGTGTTGGGGATGAGTTAGGAGTTGAGTGACTTATGGTTTCAGGGGTTAGAGGGGCACCTCTTTGATTGCTCAGCAGGGCTAGCAGCAGGAGCCACCTTTGACCTCTGTGTGTGTGTGTGTGTGTGTGTGTGTGTGTGTGTGTGTGTGGCAGAAGCTTATTTGAGAAGGTTGACGGACCTGTAGCTCTAAGTTGGTGTGTGTGTGTGAGATAGAGAGAGAGAAAAAGAGAGAGAGAGAGAGAGAGAGAGAGAGAGAGAGAGAGAGAGAGTGTGTGTGCAAGAACACTCACAGAAGTACTTCTCTGAGTACTCAGCAAAGACAGGGATGAGCAGTAATACCTCTGACCTGTGCTGCCAATCCTTCAGTGTGTGTATGTGTGTGTACTGTATGCTTGTTCACTACATAAACATATACTATATGTCACACATGTGCTGTAAGTCAGTTTGAGCTGACGTGTGTGTGTGTGTGTGTGTGTGTGTGAGTTTGAGCTGATGTATAGCTGCACTCTAGTTCCGCCACCACTGTGAAACTCAGTCCTTTAAAAGGGTCAGGAGTGTGTGTGTGTGTGTGTGTGTGTCCAGTCATTTAAAGGGCAGGTCTGGGGTCAGGAGCAGTTAGAGCTCATGTTTACCCCCTCAACCTTCACCCTATCCCAAATTAGGCTCTTTTCCTGAGTATTGGCTGTGGGTTTAAGGGGCACACACACACACACACACACACACACACACACACACAGGCCCTAATTTAGGCACCTCCAGAAGGGGTCCAAGGCTCCAAGGAACCAAGGAGGTCAGGGCTTCAGAGACACACACACTCACCATGCATGCAAATCCACACACACACACACAGACACACACACAAAAGGTTGAGGGCTGGGAGGTGAAGGTCAGGGCGGAGAGGGACGGTGTGGGCTTTGATGCTTGAGCAGGAGTCTGGTTGCCGTGGTGATAATGAAGATGATCAAAGGGGCTTTGGGTGTGTAATCCGCTGGAGTCAGTCACATGATCTCATGAGAGAGGACGTGACGTCCGACCCTCTCTCACTCTCGTCCGCCCTCTTAAACATCTCGCTTCCGCTTAAATGCACACACACGCACGCGCACACACACACGCACATGTGCACGCACGCACCCACCCATACACACACACATCATGTTGAACCGCACACAATGCAGAACCACACATATACACACACTCACATATATACATTTTAGTGATTTATCTTAAACATGGCCAAAAAGGGCAATCAGACAGTCAGACCTACACACACACACGTAGACACACACATACACTCCTGACCTCTTTCAAGGACCAGACACACACACACACCTACACACTCTTGATCCATTTAAAGGACTGGACACTTACACACACAAACACAAAGTACAATCTCAGCTATGCTGACTGTCGAAAAAATAGTCTCAATTACTGAGTCATTAAACGGCACAAGCTGGAATAGGACAGTAAGAGAAACAGTACTCACACACACACACACACACAGCCATTCTGGAGTGGAGTTGTGAGCATGGCCCTCTCATCATAAGCCATGCTGAAGGTCATATGGTTTATAGCCCCTCTCTCACGGCCTAAGTCGCTATGACTTCACCACTGAATGTTTTTTATTTCAGACAGAACTCCAACCTCAGCACACATACACACACACACACACTCTCACACACCACCCCCGTTTGCCATGACAGCTTCCAGACGGCCCCAGTTTGCCAGCATGTGTGTTTGTGTCTGCATCAGCAGAAGATCGAATGAGAGAGAGAGAGAAACCTGCAGCCATAATAGTTACCTCAGGGAGGTGTAGAAATGATACCCCCTCCTTTCCTCTCTTCTCTTCACTCTCTCCTCTTCTCTCATGTCTTTCTTGCCACTCACCATCTCTTTCCTCTCATCTCTCTCTCCTTTTCACTTCTCGCTCTCCTCCTCATGTCTTCTCTCTCTTTTCACTCTTGTTTTTCCCACTCCTCCTTTCTGTCTTCCTCCTCTCCTTTCTCGTCCTCTCTCCTCTCCTCTGTCCTCTGCTCTCCTCTCTTGCGGGCAGCTTGAAAAGCACTTAGGCAGCGTAACCAGTCCCAGTCTTGCCTGCGGGGCCGTGGGCTGTGGGCTGTGGGCTGGAGACCACAGGCATGCTTTGAGGCTTGAGATGATTAGCGGGCGTCTTAAGTTTGATTTTATAGAATGTCACACGTTCATTTGTCATTGCCGAGGCATCAGGCAAAGGAAATCACACTAAGCTGCCATTGTCATGCAGTTTTTCCTCCTTGCTGTCTTGTTTTACATAAGAATACAACCCAAATTAGTTTTTTCTATTGTTCTTTGTGGTATGTTGGCCATACCATGACAGTGGCTGTGAACTGCTGTTGTTTCCTGTACATTCCTTAGACTTCCATGTATCCATATTTACTGTGATGTGTGAGACTTTGAGACTATGAGATACTGAGTTGGCTTGATTCAGTGAACAGGCTAATGCACCCTATTGAAAACTGACATTAATTTTCTGCTTTAAGAAATGTATGTGTGTGTGTGTGTGTGTGTGTGTATAAGTGATTGATGAGGTTTGGGGATGTGTGTGTGTTTTCTCTGGCTTGTTGATGTGGTTTTAATTAGTGTTTTAATAACGAGCTTATTTTAACCTCCCCTCGTTAGCATTGATTAATGACCCCTAACTGGGAGGAAAAGGGTTCTCTTGCATGTGTAATGGATATGTAGTCGGTCCACTCTTAGTGCTGAACTGTGGCTGTACGTGTTGCCAATCAGAATTTCAGTGTAATAGTTCAATTTGACCTAATATTATATTAAATTAATTACAGTATTCGTAGTTAAATATTATCTGATATTCTGTTCTGTTAAATTAATTACAAGTCATAGTTAAATATGACCTAATATTCTGTTAAATTAATTACATTAGTAATAGTTCAATATAACCTAATATTTTGTGAAATTAATTAAATAGAAGTAATTAACATTAAATAAAAACTAAAAATCAAATTTTTTTCCTGCACCCTTAAAAATAAAGGTTCAAGTTAGAACCAAAAGTGGTTCTTCACAGTGATGCCATAGGGGAACCTTCTTTGGTTCTACAAGGAACCTATTCCCGGATGGTTCTTCAAGGAACCATTTATTACCAAGTTCTTTAAAGAACCTTAATAGGTTTTTTGTGGAACCTTAAAAGAATAACCTTTTAAGGTTCCACAAAGAACTTTTTATTGAAGAGTTCTCTGAAGAACCAGTTCAGTTCGGTGCTTTAGAAAACCAATACAGGTTTTTAGTCATGTTCCTGACAGAGCCTTTACTAGTTCCATCAGGAACCTTTCATGAAAGGTTCTTTGCATATCTAGTAACTGTTTTTTGAGAACTGTTAACGGTTACTTAGAAACCCATCAGCTTAAACCAAAATCCTGTTCCTCTGGGAAAATTTTGGATCGATTTACATTACATTACTGACCAATACCTGTCAAAGCTGTTTTCATCAACCCCCAGACAAAATTTTGTTTTAGATGTTATGAAGGGATGCCTCAGCTATAGCATGCAATAGATTGATGTGCTGCTAGAGAAAAAAAAACACCAATGCAGTTCTTTGTAATATATGAATTTTATATTTCTCTTCAAAATATAAAATTATTCCTATATATTATACCTATATATTATACATTTGATAGCAATTGATAATGTTAATTAAGCTTAAAAAGCTTCTTGACAACAAACGTAAAGCCATCATTCTATCGAATAGTGACCTGGTCAAGTGATGATGTACTTTCGCATTGGTCTTTTCAGGCTCCCGATGCAGACGAGTTGCATTCTTGATTCCATCTCAGGGCTGGTAGAGAGGGTTGTGATACTGGTTCCCAGCTTTGAAGAAGGGAGAAAGGGATAGATATGCAGTGTTTCTTTGTTAGATTAAGTTTGATATGGTGCAATAGGTTAAATGTATACAATATTAATGAGTGATTTAAAACACACACACACAAATGGGTTACAATGACTTCATTATTTCATTTTCAATAATTTGAATGAAAAAAATAATTTTGCAAATGATTACTAACACAAAGTACTTTACAACAGTCCTTGTGAAACATACCTGCTCAAATCAACTGAGTAGAATATTGCAGATTCCACACTGTTATCAACACCCTTGCATAGGTGGCAGATGTGTGAGGCTGTGGACCATGATGTAGCATTTTTCATCTGGAAAAAAAAGAACAAAAGAACAAAGACTTTCAGTATAATAGATGTTTTAGCTTTAATGTAATGCATTGAATCAAATAAGTGAAGTAAATGTTTCTAGTCTATTTAATCAAATCATGCTAGAGTGAGTTAAATACGCATTATTAAACATTATATTTACTTAACTTGTTTTAGGCAACAAGTTTCCCCCTAATATTCAAGTAAGCTTTTTTACATTGTAGCATAACTTGAAACAGACTAGTATAATTTACTTGACATGTGAGGCAATGATTTTGTATTGTGTCTAAAGGTCGGAAATAATCAGCATCAGTAACATTCATATAATTTCGTATTTTTTTTTTTTCAATGGCATATGCAAAGAAAGAAAAAAAAATTCAGAATCCTTTAAAAACATAGATGGCGACAGAGCTGATCTGTGCTGGGTATGCCAAATTGCAAACCCAATTAAGCTTAAAAAGCTTCTGGACAACACACGTAAAGCTATCATTCTATCGAATAGTGACCTGGTCATTTCTGGAAGTGATGATGTACTTTCGCATTGGGCTTTTCAGGCTCCCAATGCAGACGAGTTGAATTCTTGATTCCATCTCAGGGGTGGTAGAGAGGGTCGCGGTACTGGTTCCCAGCTTTGAAGAAGAGAGAAAGGGATAGATTTGCAGTGTTTCTTTGTTAGATTAAGTTCGATATGGTGCGATAGGTCAAATGTATGTTATTTTTGTGGAAATGTGTGCAATCTTTACAACACAATATTAATGAGTGATTTAAAACACACAAACACACACAATTAGGTTACAATGACTTCATTATTTCATTTTAAATAATTTGAATGAAAATAATAATTTTGCTAATTGTTACTAACACAAAGTACATTACAACAGTCCTTGTGAAACATACCTACTCAAATCAACTGAATAGAATATTGCAGATTCCACACTTAACAACACCCTGGCATAGGTGGCAGATGATGTGTGAGGCTGTGGACCATGATGTAGCATTTTTCATCTGGGGAAAAAAAAAGAACAAAGACTTCCAGTATAATAGATGCTTTAGCTTTAAGCTATAGATGTTTTAGCTTTAAGTGGATTTTGTTTAACAAATGAACAAATGTCAACCTGAACTGAGTTTAACTGAGTAAGTGAAATCTGTAGAGATTTCTGCATTTGAGAATGGGTTTGGTTAAAAAAATATATACAGGGGAGACTACTGGGCAGAATATTGACGAACAGTAACACTGGATTAGGGATATTCATGACACACGTGAGATTCATACGCTACCATGGATATAGGCTCCGAGTCCTCGGGCACGAAACACGAAAAATAAAACGGTAGATTAGCCGTCTTCCATACCATTACCCAACCAGTTGTTAGCCTACTATAGCAAGAGATCCTTGAATTGTTTGCGAGCCGATATGGGATGTCAGTAAACTCATTTAGAAGCTATACAACTGCCATACAACTGTAGTCATGAAATTGTGTTTTTAAAGCCATGAGATATTCAGTTAACCCAAGCATTAATTTCAAATTCGTGGTCAATAGTCACAGCCTGAAAGAACTAGCTAGTCAATATGGCTAGCTAGGTGGACTGTTAATGTCATAGACAGGTTAAATCGTAGCAGACATAACTACATCATGAAATTTTCGTATAATCAAAATTTTCAATTCAAACGAAACTAATTTAAGAAAAACTTACTTGATCTGTTTGCTTGGAGATGAGAGTAGCATCTTTGCCGTCAGCGGCAAGTTATTCCCGAACGACAGAAGAATGATAAACGGCCGGCGAAACTATCAGTTCAAATACACAGTTGAGGGACGTGATTGGGCAGTGAATAAAACAACCATTATTTGCCACAGTTGGACAAAGTTACATGGGCCTAATGAAATGCAATATTTTTTAATAGCCTTCCCTCCTTCTGTGTTATTTACTAAGCCTACCAAAATGTGTTTTATTTTTTATTATTAAAATAATTATTTTTAACGTCCTTCCCGACACATGTCACAGTGTCTACTTTTCAGGCATGAGATTATACACATAGTGAGTTAAAATTCTACACAAATAGTGTCTAGGCTGTCTACACATCAGCATGTGTTGTTTTTTTGACACATCTGTTTTTGCAGTGTGGTGGAGAGTTATGTTACAGAAAGTCTATCTATTTTACTTACTTGACAGGTGATGTTAAAAAAAAATTAATGAAATAAAATAAATAGTAGAGTTAACTGTGGGGATAGTATCCTACCAACAAGGTAAACCACGCAGAAGCCCTCCTAGAATTTAGTGTATATAATATCTGGCTCTCTGTATACCTTTGTGCATTCATGGTTAGGCTAAATATGTAATTGCAATTTCAAGAGGATCCTCACACCCCTGGGGGTGCTTAGGTTCTAATAATTTGTTCTAATTCAGCATTGGGTCATTACAAAGTAATCAAGTAGCCACAAATTCTTACGTAATATTTATAATTACATTACGACTGCTCTAAAAGTAGTTGCCTTTATCGCCCTTTACAATAAAAAAATGACCCCATTACAATCATTCCTCCACACAGCCACAAGTTAGTCAGTCAATAGCCAAAAAGGTTCCTCAAGGCACTAAAAGTGCAACAAGGTATGACTTAGAACCCTTTTTCTTTAATTCAGTTCCCCAAAGAACCTTAAACAGCAAGAAAAGGTTCTTTAGCATAAAAAGGTTCTCCAGAGCACTTAAAGTGCCTCAGAGCACTTGCGAAGAACCAGTTTTTCTTAGAGTGTGTAATCTTCCTTTTCTTTTTTTCTGGTCTGTTTGTCTGGCCATCTACTGTCTTTTTATAATTCCTTCTTCCTCTATCTCTGTCTCTCTCTCTCTATCCTAAGATTAGTTTGTGATGAGACTCTCTCTCTCTCTCTCTCTGTCCTAAAAACTGGAATGCAAAAGAATTTTTAATGTGTGGCTGTGGCGCCTCTACACAAAATCAATAACAACCCCTTTCCCTGTCACTCTCCCCTATTTAGCACCTCGTGTGGTAGTGTGTGGGCAGTGCCCTTTCCCTTAAACACACACATCTATTAGTTTACACCACCTCTAGCCATTAACATCACCTCCTCTCCCTGTCTATCTCTCCCTCTCTCAGCCCCTTGTGTAGTAGTGAGAGGGCCATGGGCTCTGGGACAGACGTCACCATTGCGTCCAATGAGTGGAGCTCCAACTGCACACATACTGAAACACACACACACACACACAGACACATACAGTACACACATACACGCACACACCTGTACACACACACACTCACACACATTTACACGCACACACACACCTGTAGACACACACACACATGCGCACGCTCACACACATTTACACGCACACACACACACATACGCACACACACACACGCACACATACGCTCAGTAGCAACAGCCATTAACAACCTCCCCTCTCCCTGTCTCTCTCCCTCTCTCAGCCCCTTGTGTAGTAGTGAGCGGGCCGTGGGCCCTGGGGCAGACGTCACCATTGCGTCCAACGAGTGGAGCTCCAACGGCAGCCCTGAGCGGCTGGATGATGGGCCCGACGAGCTGGAGAAGGCCATGGACGGAGATGCAGAGGGCGTCTGGGCACCCGACATCGAGCAGAGCTTCCAGGAGGCCCTCAGCATCTATCCGCCTTGCGGACGACGCAAGATCATCCTATCCGATGAGGGAAAGATGTATGGTGAGTAGTGTGTGTGTGTTTCTGTGTGTGTGTATGGCTGGGTGAGTGTGTGTGTGTGTGTGTGTGTGTGTTTGTGTGCGTGTGAGTGTGTGTATGTGTGTGGGTGTGTGTGGGTGTGTTTGTTAGTGTCTAAGTAAGTGTGTGCTTTTAGTCTTTATTTTGTGTTAAAGTTCTCCACTTGCTTCTCCAATATCTATTTTAAGCCTCCATCTTCCTTCACCTATGTTGGGCCACAGTCTCTCTCTCTCTCTCTCTCTCTCTCTCTCTCTGTGTGAGCGTCCTGCGTTGGCTCGTTAGTATTGTATGTCAGTGTCCTTGCTGACTGTTTAAAAGACTGGCAGAGGTGACCCAGAGCTCAGTAGCCTGTTGGTTTATAGGAGTCAGAGGTTCAGAGGTCGTGACCTTTGGATATGTGAACCTCACACTGAGCTTGTTTGCTGTGAAGTGGCTGTAAAATTCAGAAGCCTCCAGTTCAGGCTGATTGTGTGTGTGTGTGTGTGTGTGTGTGTGTGTGTGTGTGTAAATTATTCATGTATAGGTATGTTGTGCCCAAAGTTGCATATATTTGTGTTAGTTATGAATGTTTGTGTGAGCACATACAGTACTTGTTTGTGTGTTTGTGTACTGTATGTGTGTGTGTGTGTGTGTCTTGTGAAGGGCATTATGCCCAGTCTGTCAGGACAAGGAGGCCAAAAGGGGAGGAGAAGAAAGGCCTCACACACACACACACACACAGCCTAATGGTTGCATCAGGATGAAGATGAGGAGAGAGAAGACTCAGAGAAGAGGCCTCCAACCTTTCTTCTATCATGGAGCTAAAGTGAAAAAACTCAAACCATTTTTGTAGTTTACATCAGTACTAATAGTCCAGGCTCTATCTCTAACCATTACCAACATGGCCGATAGTCCAGAAGATACAGACCCTAACCCTAACCCTTACCAACATGGCCGATAGTCCAGACCCTAACCCTAAACCTAACCCTTACAAATATGGCCAATAGTCCAGACCCTAACCCTTACCAACTTGGCAGAGAGCTACTCTACTGCTAGTTCAATTCCATTCAATTCAAGTTTATTAATCCAGTGCCCTACACAAAAGTCATGTCTCATAGAACATAGAACATCACAGCAGAGAGCACCCATGAGCAACAGGTGCAAACACACAAACACACACACACCTATCTTTCCTGTCTACTGCTGTCTATACACGCTCTTACAGCTGTAAGGCAGGAGGAGGAAAAGGGTGAGGAAGAGAAGTAGGAGGCTGGGCCATCCACCCCACCAGGCTTTGTCAATGTTTAGTGTGTGTGTGTGTGTGTGTGTGTCTGTCAATGTTTAGCCTCCCTCACAGAAACGAGTGCTTGTGCTTTTGGTTAACTTGAAAAGGAGAGTAAACATTGTCTCAGGCGTCTGGGCTAGTGCTGTGTGTGTGTGTGTGTGTATGTATGTATGTCTGAGTGTGTGTATGTGTGTGTGAGTGTGTGTGTTAGAGAGGGGTGGTGGTGGGGTGGGGGTGATGTTGAGAACATGTCTGTATGTGTGTGTGTGTGTGTGTGTGTGTGTATGTGTTGGAGGTGGGAGGTGCTGATGTGGAGAGTGGGGATCAGGAGACGTATTTGGAAGACTTTCATTTCCTTCATGGGAGCACAGGAAGTGTGTGTGTGTGTGTGTGTGTGTGTGTGTGTGTGTGCGGAGCACAGGAAGTTGTGGTGATATACAAAAGTAAAACACGCACATGACCTCATTCTAATGTTGTTGCCAAAAGCAGCCCGCCATATGTGTGCTCAGCAGGGAATGTGTGTGTGTGCGTTTGTGTGTGTGTGTGTGTGTGCATGTGTGTGTGTGTATGAATAATCCTAGAGAACCGGGAAATGGAGGTGGGTAGCAGGGCTGTATGATAGTGTGTAAGTATGTGTAAGAAAGAGAGAGCGAGAAAGAAGGAGAGAGCGAAAGAGAGAGAGAAGCTGAATTTGTGTAAGCAATGATACGAGGTGTGTGTGTGTGAATTGACCAGATGGAAGAAAGGGTTCAAACTGAGCAAAAAGAGACACTTACACACACAGAGGTGTGTGTGTGTGTGTGTGTGTGTGTGTGTGTGTGTGTGTGTGTG
>JAGFZM010000979.1:18049-28337 GCA_017657215.1 Limnothrissa miodon
CTCTGTGCTGGTGTGTGTGTGTGTGTGTGTGTGTGTGAGTGTGATAGTCTGTGCTGGTGTGTGTGTGTGTGATACTCTGTGCTTGTGTGTGTGTGTGTGTGTGTGTATGTGTGATACTCTGTGCTGGTGTGTGTGTGTGTGATACTCTGTGCTGGTGTGTGTGTGTGTGTAATACTCTGTGCTGGTGTGTGTGATATTCTAACCCTGCTGTCAGCCTTCACAAGAGCTTCATTTCCAACAAGGGGAGAAGGGTGGGGGGCCTCAGCATCACTCTCCTGCCCTGTGTGTGTGTGTGTGTGTATGTGTGTGTGAACATGAACATGCTTGTGTGCACATGTGTATGTGTCGGCATGTGTCTGCTTGTGTGCACAATGTGTGTGTGTGTGTGTGTGTGCAGGTGCATGTGTGTGTGTGCATGTTTCTGTGTAAGTGTGCTCGTGTGCACATTGCACATGCGTGTGTGTGTGTGTGTGTGTATGAGCATGCTTGTGTGCACATGCATGTGTGAGTGTGTATGTATGCATGTCTGTGTTTGCGCGTGCATGAGTGTGTGTGCGTAAGCATGCGTGTGGGTGCCTGCGTGCGTATGCGCGTGTACGTCTGTGTGTGCATGTGCGCGCGCGTGTGTGTTAGAATGGAGGTGAGAGGTGTGTGTCTGTCTTTGTGTGTAGGTCTGGAGAGAGCACAGCAACATGGTGCGCAACACTGCCTCCAGAACCAGTCTGTTCTCTTCATGCTGTCAGTCATGTTTGTGTGTGTGTGTGTGTGTGTGTGTGGAGGGGGGCTAGACAGCATCCAATAACAATGGAGCAGAATTGCATTGCTGAGCAGTCAACCAATCAAAAGCTTTTTTTGGTGTGTGTGTGTGTGTATGTGTGTGTGTGAGTGAGACACAGGAGTTTTCATAACAAAACAACAACATGCAGAAATGTTCCCTGGAGAATAGGTCAAGTCCGGTTTATTTGGGAAGCCTGTTTAAAGGTCAGGCCTGTGGGATTTATTTAGAACAAAACAGTTATATTGGGGCGCTATAGCTTCTACACACACACACACACACACACACACACACACACACACAGACACACACACAAACACACACACACACAGACACACACACAAACATTCTTACATAAATGTTCAGACAAACACACTCACAACACACACACATTGTTATATACAACCTTACAATAAATTGCACACACACATACAGATTCCTATATACAACCTCACACAAAAATGCACACACTCATACACACAAACACACAAGCCCACACATGCAATCTCACACGAAAAATGCACACACACACACACACACACATACACACTTGCAATCTCACTTGGAAAATTAACACACACATACACACACATGCAGCAGATCTCATGCCAGGGCAGGTCCAGATTCTCATAGGGGTTGGCAGCTTCCTAGGCAGGCCACATGCCAAGACCACACACACACACACACACACACACATACACACACATCAGAGTAAATTCACCAAATGACATCTCTCTCTCTCTCTTTCTCTCTCTCACACACAGAGGGAGCGAGACAGAGAGAGAGAGAGAGAGAGAGAAAGAGAGAGTGTCTTGGCATCCTTCTCTATGGCTGTCTCTAAGGTCCTCTGGTTTATGCCAGTCAAATCCCCATCAGATGAGGAGCTCAGCTCCTGAAAAACATAATCAGGCCACACGCCCATTCATTTACTACACACACACACACACACACACACACACACACACACACACACCACTGCATGATCGCATATATACACATGCTTAGGCCACCACTGTCATAGGCCTGCAGCACCTCAGGGATGAATGCATGCACATTTGATGCACTTTATTTATGGCTGCAGTTTATTTGCATTGATGTATTTAGTAGACGACTTTGTCCAAATCAACTCACATTTTGGTAAGCTATCAGTGTCTTTAGGGCCAATCTCCCCTGGAGCAACTGAAGGGCACAACAATGGTAGCCAGGATTTGAACTCACAATTTCTAGGCTACTCGGATGCTAACCCAGTTCCTTAACCGTAATGCCCGCAATTCAGAATAAATAGACACACTCTAAGGACATAACTGTTACAGATAAAAAAAAACCCTTCTCAGGCATAATCCACCAAAGTGACAATTTAACCATTACACCTTCACCTCCATATGTGGCCACCTCCAAAAATAGAGAATAATAAGCAGTGTTCATCCCTTAGCTTTGCTCTTGCTTTTATTACTGTGAGCCAACTATCCCGAGACCCCTACTGACAAGCCTATACATGTGGTCCATGCTGCTAAAGAGAACATATTGACATTTGCAGCCAAGGCCAAGTTTTATTTGCTGAACAGGAAGATAATATTTTACTAGCTTTGTAGAAGATACAAGAAGATAATATTTTACAAGCTTTGTAGAAGATACAAGAAGATAATATTTTACTAGTTTTATAGAAGATACAAGAAGATGATATTTTACTAGTTTTGTTAAGTAATCAAAACACCATCCATTCCCAGAATGAATACTGTACATGTGATTGCTCCCATCAATGATTATATCATCAGACCTGCTGGCATTTAGAACATAGAACTCAGACATTTATGTAGAACACCTGGATTTGTTGGCATTTGTTGTCTAACACAATGTATGTGTATGGACACTGTTATCTTACTACTGTGGATAAAAAAGATGGTGAATTCTCTGAATGCAGTGATGTCCACAATCCTATCATTCCTGGATACATTTACAAGACCTTTGTAAAAATGACAGCTGTCATACGCTCTCTCTCTCATTCACACACACACACACACACACAAACACATGCATAAACACACATACGGCAGACATGCAAACACACACATATAGTCCACAAACTCACACACAGAACCAGAATCATAGGTGCGCACACACACACACACACCTACACTGTGCTGTCCTGTAAGTTGGTTTGAACAAAATCTCCCTGCTGAACCCCAAAAAGTAAAATGCTTTAAGCATATCAGTAAATATACAAACGTCACATCATCATTCCCAGTCAAAGGCAGAATGCTTCCGAAGGGCAGGGGGATGATGACAGTTGTGTCTGGCTCACACATAGGCCTCACATAGGGAAGCATAAGCAGACACAGACCTAAAATTAGACAGGAGATTGAGAGGATTGGTGCCTTCAATTTTAATTGATTTTAATCTTTCAGCATCAGGTGAGTGTTTCTCTGTGTGTTTGTGTGTGTGTGTGTGTGTGAGTGAGAGAGAGAGAGAAGAGGACAAGAAATATATATTTGTGTGCAGCAACCTCATGGATTTTAGTTCTGACACTAGGTAGTCAACACCTCTCATTCTCTCTCTCTCTCTCATCTCACAGTGATATTTATCAATATCGTTACATCACTTCTCTTCTTGCCACATCTTCTGACAGATCTGGGACGACAACTGTGTATTTTTGGAGTCTTGTTTTATGTGTGTGTGTGTGTGTGTTTGTGTGTGTGTGCTGCTGAGAGTTTGTGAAGTACTTGTATCTTAAAGGTGGTTTATGT
The DNA here is from genome assembly GCA_017657215.1 of Limnothrissa miodon. Taxonomy (NCBI): domain Eukaryota; kingdom Metazoa; phylum Chordata; class Actinopteri; order Clupeiformes; family Clupeidae; genus Limnothrissa; species Limnothrissa miodon. The sequence continues at coordinate 21,569 of JAGFZM010000979.1, forward strand.
GTGAGTGTGTGTGTCTGTGTGTGGGGGCTTTTGTCTGTTAGGGGGCTGTCTAAACAGCATGTCCCAACCTCAACTTATCACTATGCGTGCACACACACAACCCTCCACAGAGCAAAGGTATGTCGGGCAGTTTCACACACACACACACACACACACACACACACACACACACACACAGGGAGAGGAACAGGGCACATCAGCATCACAGACACAGCTTCCGCCATCTCTAAAGCTAAAGGGACGCATTGCCACATAAAACATTGCACCCCCACCTCTCCCCCTCCATCTCTCTACCTCCCTCTCCCTTTCTTTCTGTCTCTCTATCCCTGTGATGAGATAGGAAGGTAGGCTGAAAAAAAAGGTCCAGCTTCTGAACATGCACACAACAACAGCGTACACTCTGATCTTCACCATACACCCATCCTCCTTAGCGTCATCTGTGCTTTTGATGTGATCCTTCTGTGTGTGTGTGTGTGTGTGTGTGTGTGTGTGTGATTTACACCTGCAACGCTGCACAGTTATTCATGCTAAGGGCTCTAAATGTTCCCTTGCCAGACGAAGCCCATCAGGTGGTCTGGTGACAGAAAGCTTCAAAGCCCAGGGCTCACTCGGTGGGATAGAATACATCTTTACTATCTACCGGAGTAGAAAAGTATACTTTAATATAATGCATCCGTTTAAACACAGACGTGTCCCTCGCTGTTAGTGTGTGTGTTTCTTTTTTTTACCAAATCTATATAGGCCGACTCATTATAACTGTGCTATGTTTTGTAGAGGCCACACAAAAAAGACCTATATGGCTATATGGCCCACAACACCCCAAAGATCTTTGCAAGTGTACCCATATGTGTATTTAGAGCGAATTAAAATGATATGATTTTTAGTTGCCGAACTCACACTCACATTTTGTGATCAAAAAGACAACTGTGGCAAAAGACAAAAGTGAACTTGTTAGATCAAAATACTACTACTACAACTACTACTAACAACAACAACAATTTTGAAATGATGTACACAAAATGCAGACACTTGCAGTTTCACAGTTTAGAGTTCTTCTACAGTAAAACAACAGGTCCAGGAGGTAATGATCTGGGGTTTACTGTAGCTTCAGCCATCACTATGGAGCATTCTAGCAGTGCCATAGTCTGGCGGTTAAAGTTCACTGGTAGCTCGGGCTTTTGGAATGGAACTTATTTTTCAAGTCTAAAGAGTAGTCATCGTTCAGAAAGCATAAAACTGGGTGTTTTGGGGGGGGGGGGGATTCTCTGTGAATACTGTCTGACATGGTCTGTCAAACAAAGTCCAAGATCTGTGATATTGGAGTACACCCCCCAAAACCTGTGAAATAATGTATGTACAGTGACTGCATATACTGTAAAGGGCTTGAAGTTCTCCCCACTTCTTTGTGCAGTAGGTGTGCTGTAAACACTGTGTAATAGTTCACATTCCTGTGTGTGTGTGTGTGTGTGTGTGTGTGTGTGTGTGTGTGTATGTGATGCCTCTTTGATATATGTGTCTTTGATGCTGGAGGCTGGCTACTGTGGAGAACCCATGCATACTGTAGACTATGTGGGGAAGACTCTTTGCTGAATTTGTACAGTACATGATTTTTTGAAAGTGTATCCAAAGTTTGTATAGTAACCAAACCTTTGTCTCTTTTATCCTACGTACATGCCAACTTACTGTTTCTCTATCTCTTTCACACACACACACACACACACACACACACTCGTGTGCACACACACACACACATACACACACACACACACACAAACACTTACACTCCTCTGAACTTAATTACCTCATGAATAACTAATGTTTGATTGCACAATTCCCCAGGGTTGTCAACATGAGATAGTTTATCATAGAGTCCTAATTCAGCTTTAATTGACCTGGCAGGTGGAGGCTCGTTCAAATCATTTGCTTATTAAAATGGCGAAATTTGGTTAAGCAAGAAAGTTGTATCTAATCCGTGAGATAGTATTACCCTGCAAAGACCTTTAAAAATCAGCCTCATTAGATTGTAGAATTAAAAATAACGATTCATTAAATAAAGTTAGTGTAGTTTGTCTCTCCTGTGCATGTTCATGTCTGTAACTTGATGCATATGTTTCTCTCTTTCTGTGTGTGTGTCCTTCTCTCTGTATGTGTATGTGTGTGTGTCCTTCTCTCTCTCTCTCTCTCTGTGTGTGTGTGTGTGTCTTTCTGTAATTCCTAAATCCATTATAATTGATGAATAGAGGGATTAGTCTGTGCTTTGACCTCCTCACATTTTAAAAAGTTACAAAGAGAGTTGAAATTAAGAGCTGCACTGTGTGTGTGTGTGTGTGAGAGAGAGAGAGAGAGAGAGAGAGAGACATTGAGAGTGCACAGTAAAAAATGGAGTGTCATTATTTCAGAGTAAACATGTTTTCCTCGGGATAGAGCAGTTATGGCAAAATACAGAGTAAAATCATCAAAACAGTAGTGTCAAAAGTGAGAGTTAAGTCCCACATGCACACATTGACAAAATCTACTCTACAGAGTGACGATTCCCCGCGAAAGTTCAAAAAATGAACTGTAGCTCGAGCAGACACGTTGGATTTCGCCTCTCCCTGACCATATCGTGGTAAGTTTGTTTTAACATTTGTAGGTTTTAACCATCTATCTAGATATTTTTCCACTTACGACCAACTTTTTGTTATACACTGACGATGATAGACGATTGTAGGCATATTAAGTTACGTTAGGCATGCATTGCTGTTGGTTAGCTAACGTTCATCAATATTTCTCAATGACTTTAAGTTCATATGCATTCGACTGCATAATACCAGGTCAAGAACTTAGGAGTAAGTTGGTAACGAAATTTATTTAAGACACATTTCAGTCTTTATTTGCTTGTTAACACTGTGCGATGTGAAGGGTAGTAATTGATGCTGTTCACCCGGGTGGGTGACGTTTGGTTAACGTACCAAAATGTTAGCAAGTTAGCCTGACAATGTGGTTTCTGCCCAGTGCAGAAACGTAGCATTAACGTAGCATTACCAAAATGTTCACATGCTAGCTTGATAATTTGCAAGCTGTTATGTTCTTGTGCTTAATTTGTGCCAGTCTGAAACCAGAAATAGTGTGAGGGTAATTTCAACAATTGCTAAATGGCAAAGAAAGAAAGTTATACTTTCAGCTAACAAGTATTTGCACCATCTAAATTAGCCTATTGCTACCATAACTTTGTGAGTGTTTATTCGAGTCTAGACCATTATGTTTTCTAATAACTTTGATTCTTCAGAGAATATTTTGATGGATTTTAACAGTTATTCGACCTTTCTTAAATTTAACAGAAACTGCAGATGCATACAAACATGTCTCGTTTGGTGGAGAGCAAGTAGAGCTACATCAAGATGCCTGAACTAACATTTGGTGATGTTTTGAGAGAAGGTCAGTCACTTAATTTGGATTGAAAGTAGCCTTATTTTTTCAAGTGGTGGCTTATTGCTTATTATTTCTCATCAAAACATTTTGTGCACTGTTTATCTCTTTTACTTTAGTGAGTCTAAAATTTATCCTGAAAAAATCCTGAAGACTGATAGATGGTTGGACACCAAGGTTTATGAAAATGGTAAGTCTTTTAATGGGGAGAAGCATGTAGAGTTGCTAAATATATTGGGCATGGTGGAAAATTATGGCATAAAGTTAACCTGATATGTATTGGCCTCTAGGCTGGGACAGTGACATGCCTACTATCATACTGCTGCTACATCTGCTACCGCCATCCGCACAGGGACAAAAGAGGCCAGGGAAGATATCAGCATCTAATGCAGTAGATCATCTCATCAAATTCCAAAAGGTACACTAGACTATTATTTGATCTATCTATTTAACTATCTATGCATGTGACATAAAATTCTTGAATCTTAAAATTGTTTAGATTTGGAGTGATCTCATGATGTTATTCTAATAAATAGTATTGTTGAATGTGTTTTGTTATAGACGGGAACAAGCGTGCAGCAGCATCTAGACATCACTCAAAGCCGTCAGCCCTACCTCCTTGCTCAGGGACCCACAAAAAGCAGCATTCACTCCTCCTTCATCGCCATCGACAAGCACACACTTCCATGCCAAGCCACCAGCTCAGTCGGAGCCCTGGATGAACTCTTTAAGGCCCACTATGTCTTTGGTACATCTTAAAGTCCTGTCTTGAACAACTTTTTCACTTTTAAGCAAACTTTCATTTACAAAATTGACATAGAGAAAGCTAAGGAAACACTAAGAATTGCCAAGTTGCGAGCGAGAATGATGCATTAGACTCTCTTGAGATTAAACAATGAGGGGCTTTCTTTGCCACAATGACCTTTAGTGAAACAGTCTTGTTAAACACCTCAAAGTAATACATGGACTCTGCACAAGAAGGACTCTATCTTCAATGATGTTCACATTTTTCAATATATTTTCTGGTTTTAGGAAGCATCTGAACAAGTGTCATGTGAAAAGTGCATTTGATGCTATTGTTGAAATAAATGGTGCTGCAGTACCTGATTGTGTGTATTGTTTTATATTATAGCATAAAGACATTACTATTTCATCATTAATATAATATACATAAATATACACTGTATAGTGTATTTTAAGAATTCAGAGTGGAAACTACTCTAGGTAGTGAAATAATTTTACTCTTGATAGTGTAAACAGATCACAGTGTTAAATGTTTTTCCACATTTCATTGTTAATTTGGACACAAAATAGAGTAAAATTAACTCTGAAAATCTTACACTGGCTATAGAGTAAATTTTACACTAATTTTGAGTGGGACCAAATATTATCTGACAGGGAGTTAAATTAAACTCCTAAAGAGTAAAATTAACACTATGTTTTTTACTGTGTGGGTGCGTGTGAGAGTCAGATGCGGAATATCTATCAGGTGTATTTTATTTGTATGACAGGCTGTTTAAGACAATCATTATGTCCCTGAGTCAATTATACATATTCTTCTCTCACTTCATTGTATTTTTAGTCTTAGACATGCATTTTTTTTACTCCTTCTACATCATCCCAAATTTTTTCTTTACTGTGTGTAAAGCATTACGACATGCGCAGAATATACTGGAAAATGATGCCAGCGATAAGGCCTGTATTGCTAACTTTTTGTGTGCAACATTACTCTAAATTTAGACTGAAATGTTTCCTGTGTCGGCTAGCGATAGGTAAGCTAATATTGCTAATTTGAGCTGTTGATTTGCACATAGTTTGACTGTCTAACACTGGTCAAGTTTGTTAATTAATGTTCAATTGGCTCATGGATGCCTTCAGTGTAACATGGTTGTAAATAGCGTCTCAGCCTCTCCAAAGGATGCGTCGTTAGGTTGAATTATACCTGTTTACAATAATACTGTACCTCGATGCAAGCCTTCGACTACAGCCTTTATGTATTTATCTGTGGCTAGTGTCTTTTGAGGTCATAAAATCTCTTAGAAATAGTTTTTTTTCTGTTAGACTGGTTTGTTGTGTTGCAAACGGCGATTGAGCGCACCGCTGTACAGCCCTGTATAGTGAATACGGAACTTGCAACTTCTGAGGGAGTGTACACTACAGCAATACAGCTAACTGTACGGAGCTCCCCCTACAGGTTTGTGGCGTTTAATGCAGGGTTAAAAAACAGACTTACTGAGTGCCTCTTTAAATTGCATTCAAGAAGTGTATCTGGAGGTGACATAGGGGTAGCATAGAAATTGTTGGTTCGAATCACACGTGACATTGTTGCCATTGTTGTGTCCTTGAGCAAGGAACTTTGGGAGCGTGGCCCTGAACTTGCTGATGGTGGATAAAAAGTAAGTTGCTTTGCATAAAGGCATCTGCTAAGTGCATTAATGTAAATGAATTTTACCAAAGGTAATACCTCCAATGTGTATACACTGGTTTTGGGGATGATCCATAAACCATGTGCTGTATTGATGGCCCAACATCAATACAAGAAAATTAAAAAGGCATAAAATGATAAACATAAAATTGACAAAATGTAAAGAATGTAAATGGAAAAAATTGTGAATCATACCACACATATCAGCCATTTTCTGGTGTTTACCCAGAAGCTGTATATGTTAATATGTTAATATTGTTAATAGCTGTATACTTACATTTTCAGAGAAGATGTAAGATGAAGTTCTCTTTCGTTTCGAAGCCGAAACGTACGAGTGGATGATGCCTATCATCTCCTGCTTTTCTGAAGTCATTTTAAACCAACCCTTTGAAAAAAGGGCAGTAAGCGCACTGACGCACGCAGGCAACTACTTAGACAGCCCTGCGTGACGTCAGAAAGTCTATATATTGACTGCGCTTACGCTTCAGGTCCTCTTTGCCTCTTTCACCTCGCTTACTGCGTGTGTTTCTGAGTCGTCTTCGTTTGCTTTTGCAAATATTTCAAAAAACCAACGGCTTTTTTGAAAGCCCAACACAAAAGCTTTTTTCAAAGCTCTCCGAGGGATTTCCGTCTTGCTCAAAGTGCTCACGCCGGTCCCTGACTTCTGGTACCACGAGACGCAAGATGGCTACTCGTCGTTGCACCGATTGTGACTGTCCGATGGCGATCTCCGACCGCCATGCCATCTGTTTTATCTGTATGGGGAGCGAGCATGCTATGCTCGCCTTTTCGCGGCCAGATCTTTGCTCGGCTTGCGAACGCCTCTCCCCTACGGCTATCGCCAACAGAGCGGCATTCTTCGTGGGTTCCACTGGTGTTACAGGGGCGGGCTCTTCCCCCGCTGGCGCCAGGGGTATTGTTACCCACCAGGCTATC
>JAGFZM010000980.1:10504-26202 GCA_017657215.1 Limnothrissa miodon
TGACATGGGACTATATCCTGGGATTCTAATGGGACTCCTATATTACTTTATTTACCAAAATTTTCTTGTAATGTGTATCTAATGGAATAATAGTGGACTACTCACCATCTGAGAGACTGAAAACCTGCCCTAGGCAGTTGGGTTAGCCCCTTGAGCCGTCGGAACTGCCCAAGGTTTCTTCCTCTACCAAAACAAAAAACGCTGCTAGGGAGTTTTTCCTTGCCCCTGTTGCTCATTGGGCCTCTTGTGTTAAGCGCTTTGTGACATGCTTTTTGTAAAAATGCGCTATATAAATAAAATTGAATTGAATTGAAGCATGGAGGATAATAACTGAGATAGTTGGTGATGATGGTGGATATTTGCACAAAAATGCATTTCAAGATTACACTACTGTCTGGTTTTCCCAAAAGCATATTTTTAACCAGCTAGTAATTTATTTGGTTGGCAATTGGAAATTGCTTTGCGAACAAGAAATTGGCTGGAGAACAGGATAGCTAATGCTGGAGAACAGGATAGATAGTAGCAAAACTGAAAATTATAGTGTGGAGCTGAGCTCAGCATCAATGGCGGTATATGGCTGTAATGGGCTTCTTGGCCCATTTATTCAGAGTAGGCATACCACATCCTGGCCCTATTGATGCCCTCCCACAGTCACCATGCCTGCTCCCATTCCAACTCCTGCCATTCCAGCTGCTGAAGTCTACATGCCTGCCCCCATTACACCTCCTCCCATTCCAGCTGCTGCAGTCAACATGCCTGCCCCCATTACACCCCATTACTTTTTTGGAACCGCAGGAGATTTTACAGACCAAATAGTACAACTCAGCTGCACTCAAAAAACAAACAAACAAACGTGGCATTTGTTGGTTCAAAGAATGTAATTATGATTAAATTAACTAATTCAATTATGTTTTGGCATTTAATTGAAAAGAGTTGTGTTGACAAAATTAAAAGAAGTAATTCTTCAAATTTACACAGCTCAGTTAACTAGATGCTGTAATTCCAGGGAATTACTCTTTGCATGAAAATGCATTTGCTTTAAGTTGAGGAGACAGTTGCATTATTGTACTGGTAGCTAGCTTGATAGTAGTATAAGTATGATCTTAACTATGGTAACTGGAGTGTGGACACAGTATGTAGGACACTGTATAGTCTGAAGAGAATCAGATTGTCTGCTTAGACTGACAAAGCCACAGTTAGTCCAGGTGCACCAAACATTCTAACGAGCCAATTATGCAATTACCAACTCTGTCACGCTAGCTCCTGCAGTGTAAGTCAATGGGGAAGATAAAAAGTTTATATGCCATAGTTTAAGATTCACTTTTATATTTATGCATTTTGCCAACACCTTCAATCAAAGCAACTTACATCTTGACTTATCACTTAATTCACGGACGGTCTTAGGAGAGACTAAGACCCCGTTTACACATACGTTTTCTCATAAAAACGCACACTTTTCCCTTCGTTTGCGCCTTTCATTTACACACAAACGGAGATGTCGCCTCTGAAAACAATTCTTTCTAAAAACTCTGGCAAAAGTGGAGATTTTGGAAAACTGCGAAAAACAGATAAAACAGATTTTTAGGCAGGCTACACGCGTACGCTGTCTGGTGGGAGAGCTTTGAAAATGAGGTGGTTGTCCCGGAGGAATGGCGTGAGGCTTCTGATTGGCTTGTATGGCTTTCTCTTATGGCTTAATGTAAACGGAATCTTTTTAGAAAACGATGGTGTATGCACGGAATTATTTTGGAAAACGGAGGAAAGAAAATATTCGTTTATCAAAATACCCAGCTATGTGTAAACGTAGCCTTATTGTTGGGTAAAACTCTCAGTTCCAAGGGAACTTGCAAGGTAGCCCAGTTATTTAGCTACCATCACAGTGTCTGCACTGTGTAGTATTAAGAGCAAAGTCCATCCTTCTTTTTATCTCTCTAATGTTAAGTCTATGGAAGAATAGTGTATAAAGAATAGTTGAAAAACTATAAAAATGACAAACTTCAAAAATACATTGCACACATGGCATGAGTGAGACCTATGTAACGAAGTTTGTACCAAGTTTCATATTCATCAGTAGGTGGAGCAAAATTGGAAAACGGTTGGAAAACACCACAAGAAGAAACAAAGCACAGCTATCACTCTTCAGCGAGGCGAGAGCTAGCTAGTTCAGATGGGCGCCATTTATGAGAATCGAACACACTGCAAAACATGTTTTCCTCTATGTGAACAAACAGGTGAGAGTTTCAGTTTTTATGTATTTTAAAGGTCTCATTCCATTGTATTTTCCTTAATTGTGTGGTGGTCTCTAGTCTAAAATAATGTCCTGAGAGTTGGTGTTGACAAAAATATGCTGTGGTTGTCTTGTTTCAAGCTATTTTAGTTAGGTTAAAACGAGTGCAGGGATAGTGCGAGAGGATTCTTATGAATATTAATGATTTGCAAACGTATCGCCTCTGACTGGCTAACAGCACTGTGACGCTCCCTCTAGTGGGTCTGTCTGCAGGCAGCCTAATAATGTTTTCTTGAGGGCGGGCTAACTGCATAGCTAATGTTCAAAGTGACGTAGGCTTGCACGGCCTAATGGGCTGATATTTAACCCTTTGTTGATGGCCCATTCTAATTTGGTTTGATTTCGAACCATGACATTTTCCCTGTGTTTGAATCACGCATTTAACCTCACAGATAAAAAAAAAATGTAGATATGTTGTCAACAGTTATTCAATCACTGCCAAGTAGTTTGGTTCGTTTTGATAGCCTGTTGGCTGAGTTTTGTGTCATTTTACATCTTGCGATTGCCCCGCCTCAGAAACTTCCGCGTAATGTACACAGCATGAACATATCGGAAGGTCCGCGTAATTTCTACATGCGGCTGTGCACTGCAGGAAAGCATCCTCAAGTGCGTTTTTCAGCTGCTGAGGTGACAGAAATGTATTGTCAACACATAAATGATGACAATAGTGGTTAAGACTGTGAAACAGGTGGCTTATCTAGTGGAGAAGAGTAGGAGTTGGACCATGAACTGGACGAAGACTTTCGTGACTGACTGACTCCCTCGATGACGACAACGATGCTGAGTGAGTAAACATAAAGTTTTTGAAACTCAAGATTGTATTTTAGACCACTTGTAGCTTCATAAAACACTTTATTTTCGAGGGATAACACTCTGAATAGACTGCCTTTTGTATAGTGTGTTTTTGTCTGTCACAACTAAAAGAAGTCGTGGCTCGTGCTTGTTTATTTTTTATCTTACTCGCCAGGTAAATTCACCTTTTGACAACAGTGTAGCATCGTTAGCATAGCCTATTATATGGGCATTGTTAGCATAGCCTATTGTATGGCCAGTCTAGATGAAGAGATGAATATAGGATTCAAGTAATAAATAACTATCAGTTTTACTCGTTCTGTTTAGTTCCAGAAATGTCAAATTTTGCTCCCTATAAGAAAGTAATGGCATACAAGAAAATAATGGCATGCCTAGTAAGCAGCAACCTTCTCTGACTGAAAGTAGCCTTGACTGAGGTTTTGAACAACTTGTTTTTTTTTTCTCAACTTCTAGACAGAGAGTAGCCTAATGACATTTACAAAGTAAGCAACCTTTCTGCTACAACTCTTTCTGACAGAAATTAGCTTTGACTTTTTTTTTTTTACAGCATTTTTTTTATATCAACTTCTAGAAAGAAAATAATGACATGTAGTCAGTAGCAACAACCTTTTTTGAGTGAAATTAGCCTTGACTTAGTTAGCCTAGCCTGAACAACTAATTAGCCTTGTGAACAACTTGTATCGGTTTTTTATCTCAACTTTTAAAACTCAACATTCTTTTGCTTCTGCCACTGACTCAGAGGAGGATGACCCTGAAGTGGAGTTACCAGAAAGAATGCCAGAGCGACCAGGCACAGAGAGAGGGAAGGGGAGAGGGAGAGCTGCACATCGGGTGCATTAACTCCAGAAATATAGTTGCTATGATCAAGACCTGCCCAACCAGTTGCCAGCTTTCCATACTGTACGCCAGCCTGGTGTTCACCTAGATGTACAAGTAACACGAGGTACCATGACTAAAGCCATAAATTTTTCTTTTTTACTTTTTTTTAAGGATGCCTTCCTGCTACAAATCTGCACCTACACAAATGGGTATGCCTAGGAGGAAATCCTCAGAAAGCCCTATTATGGTGGCACAGACGGTACATGCAAAGAAACCAGTCCAGATAAATTGGCAAGACTGATGGCCCTTGTAATGTTTTGTGGCCTTGTCTCAGTTAGTTCGTTTCACAGATACTGGAGCACCAACACCCTGTAATTATAAACATAGAGCAATGAAAACCAAAATGAATTATGAGCTCAGAAATTGAGTTGGTCCTTGATTTTTGACGATTTCTCTCTTAATTGTTCATTTGGTGCACATTACATTGTTCATCATAAATAAGAAGCACTTTCTTAGTTGATTGGTTGTTGCTGTTGATTGATTTTTGTATTGATTGTTAAATATAAAAAGAAGGACTTTTTGACACTGTGTTTAGTGATTGACAAGAGATAATTTTTTATTGCACATGAAAACAGGAGGCACTTTCACATTACCAATGATTTGACATTGAACGTTCATTCACTGTTGATTGTTTATTAGAAATGCACTTACTAATGAATTTACATTTGTTGTTGATTGTAAAGACATTTTTTTTAGATCTGATTTATTTGATTGATTGACTCATTACATGCTTGTTCATCCTAAAGAAAAAGCACAAGTCGATGGTTGACTTTTTGAGTTACCACACCTAAAAAAATGACTGAAGCTATATGTTTTGTAATCATTTGTTATATAAATTGAAAATAAATCAACTTAATGCAATAATAATGGATGCTGGGTGTTTTGGTGGGTGTTTTACACGTTTGGGTTATTTAAACCTTCTATGTGTAAGTTTTATATTTGTTGCATGAGAATCTATAGGCGAAGTGGTATACTGCATATGTTTGAATAAAATGTATTAGCCCTCCCCTTTCCGCGGTCCTCATTTCTTGCTACGGAGGCCAAAAGGATCAAAGGCATACGAGGATGGCTTTCACAGCTTCTGCAAGCACAACTTTTGCCAGCATTTTCTCAGCTGATTAGTTTAATTAAATTGTTATTACTGTCATTTATCATATTAGTCCGAAACATGTTATATAGATTATATCACATAGTATATTGTCACATAGTACATTGTCATATAACGTTAGTTATTCTGATTACCATTTATTTCTGTGATAACGTAAGATCAGCGTTGAAGACGCTAATTCTAAATTCTAAGACGATACAAGGTAACCTAGTCATAACTATTAAAACAATACAGCTTTTGTCTTTGACCAAAATGTTTTTTTTTTCTTTTATGTTTAATCTCCGACATCTGTTGATGAATCAATCCCGGAGACTGGGAGGGGAGAAGGGAGAGGTCGAGGACAGTGAGGCAGGGCCAGTGGATTGGCTGAAATTGGAAGAGGACGTGGGAAACCGGCAGCTGGTCGAGGAAGAACGCGTGGGGCACGCTTAGTTGAAGATGAGAGAGTGGAGGATCTCCAAAGGCGCTGCCAAGAAACGACAGAGATTTGTATTTCAACATCTTTTGTTCATCGCCATTAGAAGTGGGGGATATGGAATGGGTTAGCCGTGGAGGCTGGCTCAGACTTTTCCCCACATTTCCAACATTAGCTGCATAAGAGATGCTTTCTTTTTTCTAAATGGCGTTTCTGCTCTAAACTGCTCGCTACTGGAGGTGGAAGGTGTCATTTGTACTAAGGGATTAGTGTTTGTTGACGAAGTTCTGCTCTTACAATCGTTTATCGTTTACTGAAAGTTTTGCAATGGCACATCCCAGATCATACAGTAGTAGGCTATGTTATTTAGAAAACGGCTATTGTAGGCTAGTCCCTGGTGAACCTGGTAAGAGTGTAGATTTATTTATTTGTTGCCACTCGCACTCCAGCTTCTTTCTACATCTTTTGTTCATCGCCATAAGAAACATAACATTAATATCATAGAAAGGTCTATTCACCCAGATACATTACAAAGGCTTAGGGCTTTATACATAGGTGACACACAGGATATAACAAGACAAGACATAACATATAGTAAGTGTTCCAACAGTGTACACTGGGATAGTATACTAGTCTACTTGAGGCAGAGTCCAAATCAAGTCTCAAGTCTTTGGGCACGAGTCCAAGTCAAGTCTCAAGTCTTTGGGGGCAATGCCAAGTCAAGTCTCCAGTCTTTCGTCCGAAGTCCAAGTCAAGTCTCAAGTCTTAAATGGCTAAACTGAAAATTTTTTCACCAGATGCTACCTTACAGAAAACTGCATTGCTGTACTGAGTGTGCTGTACAATATCAATGATTAGGCCTACTGTATTACACGCTACTACTGGGCTATTCTAAATATGTATGATAAAGCTAATAGTAGTGATTTTTAATATAAAATGACTAGGCCGATATTTGGAAGCACTGTTTACAAAAACAACTGTGTTATTTTATGGTAACTTCATTACTGCAATATTTGTTATTGCATGCAAGCCATAACATCCAGTGTTTACATTCCATTTGTTTAAAAGGCAAGATGTTTAGACTACTCAAGCAGGCTTATATTAGCAGGGCTGCCAAATCTCACACTTTGAGCGTGACAGTCACGTAATTTGACACATTCTCACACCACACGCCACACTTGATATTTCTCACGCTTAATTCCCCATTCAATATTTTCTCTTTTTTTTTCATAATAAACTTTGGTCCTCGCCTTGCCGCAGTCCGAGTGACTTTGATTGACTGACCGAGATAACCAATCCCAGACCAATCAAGCGGTCCTTCTAACAACTATGTGAAGGCACCACGCAATGTAAACCAATCAGAAGCAACGTAAGGCGGACCTTGGCGTCTCCAACTTTCACCAAGGGATGCGCCAGTTTGAGAAGGTGGAAGAGCCCGTGCCTATTAAAAATTCTCAGGTGCAAGCTGTTGAAGATCTCAAACAGGAGCGTATACAGGCCAGTGTGTTGCGTCCAAACTTAAATAGGGTTTCTTAATTGATTTCAGCCTATGCGTTCTTCTGATATAATGCCGAGAGCTCTAGCTGAGCTCATCACAGATACAGGCTGTATTGGTAGCTTGTTGCTCTAACGTTAACGTTAGATGTTAAAGACTTCTGAACGAGTTGTAGGCATATTATGTAGCCTATTAAAGAACGGTTTGTGTGGTATTGTAAAAGAACAGTGCAAGTCATGTTAATACCGAGTTATCAGTCATACATCCAGAACGGAGTGGCGAAGTAAGAATTTCATTGTAGCCTACTGGGAAACTTGTTTCTATCTGTGCACATGACAATACAGCTTTGAACCCTTTCAAGACAAGTAGCAAAGTCGCAAATTGTCATGTAAGCAGGATGAGCTGCAGAATGTCGCAGCTAAGGATTTCATTTACGTTCTACACTCTCAACTATGTTAAGTAGGCTAAGTTAGAGTAGCAGTAGTTTTTAACCGACTTTTAGACTTTTGGTTAAGAACTCTGTCATGAAATTTGTTCAACAACTAGTTTGCAAAGATAATGTGTTAAATTATTTGAAATATCTTGAATTTTATTCAGGTAGCCTGGTAGTAGAACCAGCCCCTGAAGTTCTAAAATATTTGTAATAATATCTAGCTCAGCTTTGACAACTCTTCCCCCTGTTCACTGACTGGGAGAAAATCAGCTCGATGGGATCATCCTGACTAGCATTGTAGGGAGATGAGTAACCATGACGTAATGAAAGTGTTTTCTGTGAGAGGGTGTTTTCTGTGGTGGCCTTAACAAAACTAAGACAAGAAACAACTTGGCCCTTGATGGCACTCTTTCTGCCAACATGACCTAAAGATGGCTCATTTGGAGCCATTCTACCAATGGGAACTTCACCAAAAATTAAAGGTCTCATTCCATCGTTTTTTCATTAATTTTGTGGTGGTCTCTTGTCTAAAATAATGTCATGAGAGTTGGTTTCGAAAAAAAATATGCTGTGGTTGTCTTGTTTCAAGCTATTTTAGTTGTAGAGGATTCTTATGAATATTAATGATATGCAAATGTATCGCCTCTGATTGGCTAACAACACAGTGACGCTCCCTCTAGTGGGTCTGTCTGCAGGCAGCCTAACGTTTTCTTGAGGGCGGGTTAACTGCATAGCTAATGTTCAAATTGACGTACATTTGTACGGCTTTTCCAATTCGCTCGTTTTTCCTGGCAGTTTTCTATCACAGGTGAATACAGACTACAGGGGTGGGAGAGCATTTTGAAGTTGAGCATACAAGTACAACTTGGGCTGACCTATGGTAATGTAAAAACATCAAGTCTTAAACGGTTTATTTTGGAAGGAGACCTTTAAGGTCGTCAAAAAGGCCACAGCCATGTAGGCTACAATGCACACTTTGAACATTTTTTGTTCATTTTCTGTTTGTAAATGTTCTGTTACTAAACCAAATGCATTCATTAAAACGTGCCTACACAATGTTGGGCTACTACACAATGTAAGACGTACAATCTCACTCCAAGGTTTTTTCAAAACTTGGCAGCCCTGTATTAGGCTTAGATGCCTTTGAATAGAGCTACTTGTGTTAGATGTTATGAACGTTTGTTTTTTAACACATAGGCACAGTGTTTGAGGATGATTATTCCAAATCATTAATTGATGTTTGCTTTTATGGCATTAGTGACAACAGCTGCTCTAATTTGACGTTAGCCTCCATAGACTGACGCTACTACTATCGTTAGGTTACAGCACTTATGACCTGCTGCTTGTAGCTTAGGCGCAAACGTAGCGTGATATAAAATAAAACGATAATGTTAAAAGGGGAACGATAAAATTGTAATCTGCATATAATCTGTATAGCCTACAGTTGGGGTTAGACGTAGTTGGATTTGTTTTCTAGCAGTAACGTTACCTTCAAGCTAAATTTCCCCTTCACCTAAACAAGATTCACTGACCTATCCTTTTGCGTCCTGAGGTTCCTTGATGAAGTTTGAAGTTGTTGAGCCAGCATCATTTATCTTTGGGCCACAGTTCTTGGCTGTTCACTTCCTTAAAGTCTGAGTGAAGTTCTCTAAACAAATAGCTACAAATTGATCAGCTCCAGTTAAATCTGCTGCCGCAATGCATTCAGTGTCAGTGTTTAGTGAAATCTGTGGCTGCACGCATGCGTTACGTTGAGGAAGCTGGAAAGTGCAATTTTGCCCTAACACTGGATAACACTGGGAAACCAAATTATTAATTGAATACTGAAATAAACACTGCATGAAAAGTGGGATTTCCAGCAGGAAACGGGACTGTAGATTTCTGTGGAATTTCAGATTTGTGACCATTTACGGCAAGGTCTCAGGCAACCCTGAAAACTGGCGAAAATTGCTGGAAACTTGCTTGGCAGTTGACCCCCCTTCCTCTAAGCTTAGGGAAGGCAATACAAATGCAAATCAGGGTAGGGGGAGTTCCCAGGTAACATTTTTCTAAAAGCTATTAACTTCATTGTAAGAAAACCTCTGGTACAAAAAAATCAGACTCAGTTTGCTGAATTTGAGGTTGATTTGATGTGGCTTTTTTAAACAGAGTTGCTTTTTAAACACCAAAACCAGTTGTTTTTTCCTCCTATATTTATAACAAAGTTACATTTTATTTTTCTAAAGGGTATTAACTCATATTAAGAACATTTCTGGTATAAAAAGACCAGGCTCAGTGTAGCCAAATTGTATCCTTCATGCATTAAGTATGAAATAACAGCTAGCTTTTTTAAACGGAGTAAAGGTTTATTGTCATGTCAGCCATACATAGTACACAGTGAGATGAAAAACTACAAAAAATAGCAGTACAAAAGCAAAAACACAATGACACAGTGTAACTCGATTGAACTGACGCATCCAAAATTGTTTATATCATTAACATGCCAGCATGTGTAACAATAACCTCACATGTGATTGGACCAGGCCGACGAGCCTCCAAGCCTCGCCCAATTACGTTGGTCATGTGTTGCAAAGTCCGCAGACCGAAGATAGGAAACTGCTGTCTGCTCTCAGTGGGTTGCAGAGCTGACTACGTTCGTTACCAACAGATTGAACTCCATGGAAGACAGAATGACTGCTTTCGAGAGCATTAACCTTTGGGAAAACGAGATACCCAGGAAGAAAAGACGGGTGATTTATCCCATGATCGCGGTAAGAATATATCCGGTGGCTCCTTGCAGTAGGCTATCTTTGCTGCTAGCTATGTCAGGAGTGAGGATATTACTGCACCGACGGCGAAGGGCTCCCAAGTGTTCTTCCGCCATACATAGTTCCCCTTGTTATCTGCACAAAAGTTGGATTAAGACATCCAAGATAAGTGAGTAAGCGAAGCTCATTGAATCCAAAACAAGCCGTTGGAGGCAGATTCATCATGGACGTGTACGAGGAAGTCAAGTATATAATCAATGTAATCTAGAACATTTGGTTCATCTCTAACTAATAGGGCTCGGGATCATGACGTGAAAACTTTGCGGGCACCGCCATATTGGCAGCCTCACTCCTTAATTTACTATGGATTACAATGAATTTACTCCCGCCTATTAGTGTGTACCTGTTACTTAGTTTTTGCCTTCTTGGTCGTGTGTTGCTGTATAGTGGGGTGTAACAGCGCAACCCACAATCGCAACAGGAAGATAATCGCTAATACTATATTTCTGCTTCTTGTCTTCTGCATCTGAATGAATGGATATTACGTTAGGTGCGCTTTCAACATGGCGGCAATATTCGTAGAATGCATTTAAAATGAGTTGGGGTCAATAGACTATAGACGGACTAAGGGTTTAGTATGCGGCTGTTAAAATTATTGAGCAAACAAGCTATTCAGTGTTGGAGTGAAGGAATAGCCTACAGAATCAACTGAAGTCGGGACGCAATACGACCACGCAGTTCACATTCCAATAGAAAGAGTTTGCATGATCTTACTACAGAAGCACAGCTGACCAAGAATAGCCTTGCTAGTGAGCTCAAGATAAACAAATAAAAAAAAACCCGGAATGAGTTTAAAAGAAAATGCATTAGCAAAAAAATACCCATAACAGAATATTAGGCTTTTTTAATATTCAAATTATATTAGAATACCGACGTTTGGTGTCAAAGCCCAAGTTCAGGAAGGTTTATCATCAATTACATTGAGCAACAGAGACGACGCAGAAAACGTTAACAGAAACTATGCCTACCGGCAATCAATAAAGGCCTGCGTAAAATTGATAAGGCCTGGGCTTTGGGTAGCCTATTCTAAGTAAATAAAAGCCCGGTCCATATAATTTCAGGAAATACTGTAACGTTAGACAAGCTATTTCTGAGATTCACTTACTTCAGTCATAGACATATGAGATAATAGACATAAAAACAAATACACGGAAACAATATTAGCATATGCCTACGTGAACTAAAGACACTATAGCCTACTTGATACAAGAGTAGTAGGGCTGATACAAAACCACTGTATCCATTCCAACAACTTCTAACGCGGTTGCTTTTTACATTACTTGACTCCGGTCATATAAATGTTACTCTCGCGTTATGCATTTTGGGCGGGTTTTCTTTTTCATTATTGGTACAGCTTATAATCAATTATGCGCAGGCATGGCTCATTGGAATTGAATTCGAATTTTTATGCCGGGAAAATCTGGAAGAATCACATCCCTGGCGAGATTCGACCATTTTGATTGGCTAATAGGTTTGTCAATCAAATATTATAGGCGGGGAATAAACCTCAGACTCCTGAGGTGAGGTTATTGCGGGAGTTAAAACTGCAATGTCGATGCGATAAAGGTTAATCGTGCATCCCTAGTGCACAATTACACACACCGCTCCACTGAAACTTTACAATTGCAGAGAGAGTTGGAGAATTCCGCGAATTTAAGACAAATTGCATCTAAACTACTCTTTACGTTACGTGATAAATGGCGTGCAAATGTGAATAGCATGCAAGACAATGAGACATGGGTAACAATAGCAACAATAGCTCAGTTGAAACTGAGGCTACGTTTACACATACCTGGGTATTTTGATAAATTCAATTCAATTTTATTTATATAGCGCATTTTTACAAAAGGCATGTCACAAAGCGCTTAACACAAGAGGTCCAATGAGCAAAAGGGGCAAGGAAAAACTCCCTAACAGCGTTTTTTGTTTTTACTTGTTATGGTAAAGGAAAAAACCTTGGGCAGTTCCGACAGCTCAAGGGGCTAGCCCAACTGCCTAGGGCAGGTTTTCAGTCTCTCAGATGGTGAGTAGTCCACTAGTATTCCATTAGATACACATTACAAGAAAATTTTGGTGAATAAAGTAATATAGGAGTCCCATTAGAATCCCAGGATATAGTCCCATGTCATTAGGCGCAGTCAAGCCAGGGGCCAGATGGAGGCTGTATCAATAATGTCAGGGTCATCAGGCAGTGGAAGGCAGGGGTGACCATGCCACCGCCTCCCTGCTGAGGGACAGTGGAGTGGGTTGAGGACCATTCAGGAGTGCCGCCGGATCACGTTTTGAAGAAGGTCCCAGGAGAACCCAGGAGGTGCAGGCGCAGGCAGTAGAAAGCAGTGATGACTCACGGCAGGGTGGTAATAGCATGGAAAATCATGGAGGAGATGAGTTAGAACAGTCTCCATCAGATTTCAGAGAATGTGAGTTATATTGCATGTGCAACCATGTACAGATAAGTGAAGAGAGAGAAATAAGCGGAGAGGAAATAGAGAGGAGGAGAAAGACAGAGTGAAAATTGTACAGGTTAACAGATGGGTGGATTGTGGCGGCATTAAACTATAGCAGCATAACTAAGGTATGATGTATAACAAGCCAACACCACCAAAGGAAATGGTCAGTGGCCACCAAGCCCTGGAAGAGAGCTTATAGCAGAGGCAGTCCTTTCCAATAAGTCCCTGAGGAGGTGTGGCTTACCATACACCATCCCTAACTAAAGGGGTTAGTAAATAGAATAGTTTTGAGTCTAGACTTAAAGGCGTTGAGAGTGTCCGCTTGACGAATGTTACATGGGAGTTTGTTCCACAGGACAGGCGCAAGATGGCAGAATGCTCTTCCTCCCATTGTGGATTTTGATATTCTAGGAATTACTAGGAGACCAGCATTCTGTGACCTTAGGGGTCTAGAAGGGTGGTAGGGAACAAGTAAGTCTTTAATATATGCTGGAGCAAGGCCATTAACCCTTTTAGTTCTGTAATAGAACTATAAAAATTCCATTCCGCCTGGCCATTTTGCCTTTTTTTCTCTATAACTGTGTCAGAAAATGCCCTTTCTAAAAGATTTTTTGTGCTTTTTTTAAGAACATATGTAGCTTTCAAAATGTGAAAAGGATTTGTCTTTAACATTTGTAATAATTTATAAAAACAGTGTTTTATAACAAAAACACTAAAAATCGATTTGAATGTCAATCATATTTTACTTCAATACATATTCAAAATATATAGATCAAAAGATTCTGAGATAGCAGAAATGTAGATATACATATTTTACAATCTCTCACAAAGTTTTGTTTTATTTACACTTTCAGTGGCCAAGTTACAGGCTATAATGTTTGTCCATGTCTAGGCGTTTTTTTGGGTGCTGCAAAATTGGCCAAAACAGTTCGTCTAGCTGCAGACAAAATCAAGTGCTGCACTCCTTACATATAACCAAGGAGTCCTCTTGAATTTCACATCTTCCTTATATACATGTTCAAATAAGCAGGTATTTATTTTCTGAGATGGCAGAAAAGTAAATGTACATACTTACTTATGTGTGTGTGTGTCACTATTATTTACACGACTATTACGGAACAACGAACAACGTCACACTATGTCAAACTATGACGATGAATGAACAAGAACTATAACAACAAACTATAATGAACACTAATTAACTATAACACTCTTGAACAAATATACTACTATTTACAATATTTATTTACAAGGTACAGGCACTAAAACACCGATTCAAGACTCTAACACGCGCTAACAATTCTCTGACCACTGACCGCAAACTCGCTCTCTACTTCCTCGATTTTCTTTTGAACTTTAGAGCGGGAACAGCAAAGCGCCAATGGCAGGCTACCGTAATGTATCGCATAGCAGTGAAAAGCTTAGGTTGTGGGCTTTCGGAATCCGTTGGAATTACGATTTTACCGTAAATAGCCGAGGAGCTGTGTCCATTTGAATTACGTATGTCATTTTTGTGTCGCCGGCGACACGGCCGTTCTAAAAGGGTTAAGGGCTTTATATGTTAGGAGAAGTATTTTAAAATCAATTCGGCTTTTAACAGGAAGCCAATGTAAGGAAGCAAGGATAGGTGTGATATGTTCATATTTTTTTGTCCTAGTGAGTGCTCGTGCTGCAGCATTTTGTATTAGTTGAAGGTTTTTGATGCAGCTAGTACCACTTCCAGAGAACAGTGCATTACAATAGTCAAGTCTGGAGGTAACAAATGCATGTATTAGTTTTTCTGCATCCTCAAAAGAAAGGAATTTTCTGACCTTAGCAATGTTGCGTAAATGAAAGAATGAGGTTTTGGAGATATGCTTTACATGACTATTTAAAGAGAGGCCTTGATCAATATACACCCCAAGGTTCTTGACCTTTGTGTTAGGTGTGAGTGAAAGGTCACTAAGTAAGCTCTGATGATGGGGTAAAGTGTTGGTCAGGTTTTTAGGGCCAATCAACATGACTTCAGTCTTATCAGAGTTTAAGCAAAGGAAATTCTTAGTCATCCAGTTTTTGATGTCACTGAGGCAGGCAACAAGTTTTGTTACTGGCGTACAATCATTAGGTTTCATTGAAAGGTATAGTTGGGTGTCATCTGCATAAGAGTGGAAGGTAATGCCGTGTTCTCTAATAGCAGATCCCAAAGGTAGCTTGTTAAGGGAGAATAACAGAGGTCCCAGTACTGATCCTTGGGGCACACCATACTTGATGGAGGACTACATGTCCTGCTACAAGAGAGTGATTTATAATATTAAGTATCGGCTCAGCTAGGTTAGGGAGAGCAGCCTTAAAGGGATAGTTCGGTTTTTAACACATTGAGCCCCTTTCACAGGTTGTCTAAAATGAAATAAAGTGGTTGACACCAAAATCTTGATGATTGCTCCTGTCTCGGCTATTTGGGAAATATAGAATCGCCTCTGCCTGCCTTTAAAATGGCTAGCAATGGGCATGTGTTGTTTCTATCCTTTGAAGTCTGGTTTTAAAAAAGTGCTACTCATGGAGTGATTAGTGGCGTTTGCTGATGTTCCAACCCAAGTATCGTAGGAAAATACAGTTTCTGTCATGTTTTATTTGCCATTTTGTAAGTCCCAAAGGGATCTATTTGTTCCTTCATATAAACAAAGTGCCAAATAAAACATGACAGAAGCTTTATTTCGCTACGATACATGTTTTGGAACATCATTGAGCACCACTAACCACTTGGTGAGTAGCACTTTTTTAAAACCAGTGTTTTAAGGATAGAAACAACACAGCGCGATATTGTGTTAAAGAGGAATTTGGGGTTGTTTTTATTATCATATCATATTCTGTTTTTGCATTATGAAGTGCTTTCTTATAATCTTTTAGGCTGTCTTTCCATGCAAGATGGAAGACTTCAAGTTTGGTGGCATACCATTTTCTCTCAAGTTTGCGTGCAGCATGGGGCAATTTTGTCTTGTTTTCTAATTTTCTTTTTAAGTGGCGTGATGGAA
>JAGFZM010000980.1:31202-50496 GCA_017657215.1 Limnothrissa miodon
GGGGGACGGTTGAAACAAGTGTTTCAATCATCCCGACAGTGCCTGCTCGCAGCAAAAGGCGTTTTTCTCCTAGACTAAAAAATATTGACATTTCATACTGTAGGATATGTTACATCATCAATTTATCTGTTGTTTAAAAGTGATAATATTATCGCTCTTAAAATGAGCCCCCGGGTTTAACCTCAGATCAGTATTGCACATCGACACGATTTTCCCTGGGTCTGTCTAGTATTACAAGCTGTATGGGATGACAAAATTTCATGTTTGAATTGTGAATGGTTTACAGAAAATCTCAATGGTTAATTCGTCCCCCGGTTCAATCGTCACGGCTCTCCCCTACAGATGAGCGTTTTACGCCCACAGGCTGTCAGCACCCATCATCTCACTTGCATTGTGTATAAAGATTGGGGGGAGTGGGGAGGCCATACGTGCAAACGATCTGCTGGGAGGATGGGCGACCAATTGTTTACTAAAACTGCAGAGTGATTCAAATAGCCTACCTATATCCCTAAATCCCTCATTCGCAAGCAGCACAAAATGCATGTCCTTGTGAAGACTTTTATTGAATTGAAGTACTATTTCACATCTTACACTCAAAATTACACATTGCAATAACAGAATCAAGTAAATCAAGTAAGTATTGCAATAACAGAACCCCATTCTGGAGCCATAGGCTACTGTAGTCCAGTGGTTCTCAAACTTTTTTGATCATTCCCCACTTAGAAAGAAGGAGAATTTTCGCGCCCCACCTGACCTGTATCAACACCCCCGCTTTATGATCAGCTCCCATCTCCTCGCAAAGAGCGGAGACATCGCACATCTTTCGCTAATGCAGCTTTCACCATTCGTTTTTCCTACTAAAAAGTGATGGGCTTATTAGCGTGATTTGGGTGTGAAGTCTCCAAGCGCAATGTTAGGCCTTATACTGTCTGCTGCCAGTTGTCTAAGACACAGAACACACGAGTCGCTCGTCATCCCCAACTATGAATCTAAACGCAAACGCATCATACTTTCTTTGGTTGACTCTTCGTTTTTTTAGTCCGCCTGTCTTATTCTCATTCTCGCCATATTTTGTGACTGTGCGCCCATATGCACCGCAAATACAGCATACAACATTTTTGCTTGTATCAAATTTGTCCATTTTTTAAACCATTAAACGTGATACTGGTGCACACATTGTGTAGCCGTTGTGTAGCCTATGTCGCAATTTATGCCGATATCTATTTTGTCTCAAAATGGTTTCAGGCTGGCTTAATATTTCTGGTTTTCTATCAATCCTCCCGGCTCTCCCCTACAGAATGGGTGTTTTGCGTGTTTTAAAGTGTTGTAATTATGAATACATTGTGAGTGGGAGCTCTTTTGTTGAGTAACCTTTAATAAAGACAATCACAAAATGCTCGTTTTATTCCGATTCCTCGCGCCCCACCTGCAGTACCTCTGAGAAACGCTGATGTAGCCATGTGAACACGCGTGTAGCCTAGTTCATTTATTGTGAGGCGCGTCCTTTGCCACAGAGTCGGCGGCAAGGTGGGCCCCCCCCCCAGCACAGGTCGAAAAACGTTAGGCTTTCATTTTATTAATATTTTTAAATTAATATGAAATGGAATAAAATAAATAAACTGGAGATCGTAAATTGCACTCGCATAACACATTCGCTCAATGATCATTGGTCGCTGAGTAAACTTGATTCATTTGATTTCAATGTGCCCGTTGCGCTGCAGCACGCAGAATCATATCGTTAAAATTGCATCCGTTTTTATTTATCACCTTTGGTTTGCCTAATGGATGTATGAAAATGAATTTAAGAAAATTATTTAGAATTGCCCATTCATTGCCTGCAACCTTTTTGACAGTAGCCCTTAGCTTATTTCACTTATTGCCAGCCTAGGCCTACTAAGCAATGAATAGTTGAGCGAAGTTGGCTGGGTCTTACATTTGTGTTTCGTAGAGGCAATACGTGACTGTCTTATGTCAGTGCTGCCTGATGCGTGGCTACTCCCCGATTGCATGCCTGTTAGCTTCGGCCAAGTTGGTAGATATTGATGCCTGCTTTTCAGAACAGTCATATCAGAGGACCATTACAAAGCCTGGAGCAAGAACACAAACTGGGATGGATCAAGGGGCAAGCGAGAACTGCCAGAGTCTCTAACATTGAAAATGACAATGGACGTTAAAATGATTATATGATATGGGGCTGACAACGCAGAGTCTTGATTAGCTCCCTCTGTTGTGCGTTGATCACAGTCATCTTTCCCATCGGGACTATGGGTCAGCATAGTTCACTGTATTAATTAGGCTATTTTTATTGAATTGAATAATTACTATATTTAGCCTACGGTTGGTTAACACAAACACAAAAACAACACTCAAATAACAGACTATTTACAGTAACAAAATAACAGTAGGCTATTCAGTATAACTAGCCTATTTCAGCTCAACTTTCAGCTATTTCAGCTATAGGCTATAGAACACTCGCGGTCGCGGGCGCTCCCTCCCAAGTGCCACCTGGTGGTTATTTGGGTACACTGCAGCTTCTTTAGAAAAAAAAAATTAAATAGTGCGTGACACACACATGACGCACGGGAGGTTCGTGGGGGCAGCCGGGCCATTTCATGTGACACTGACTGTATGTTAGAACAAGGTCAATAGTATGACTACCTTTATGTGTAGGTGCATTAACATGTTGGAGGAAGCCAATGTTTTCAATTAAGGATTGGAACGCTGATGCCAGGCTATTATTTACATCATCCATGTGGATGTTGAAATCGCCCAACACTATAATATTATCAGTTTTAATGATTAGTGAGGAAAGGAATTCAGTCATAAAGTCAGAATAGGGGCCTGGGGGTCTATATAATGTTACAATCGTTAAGGGTACATTAGATCTAGATGTTTTGTCAGGTTGCATAAGATTGAGAACAAGGACCTCAAAAGATTTAAATTTGTATTCAAATTTGGGAGCCATAGTGAGGTTAGAGTTATAAATTGTGGCAACTCCACCGCCACAACCATTGTGTCGAGGTATGTGGTAATTAAAGTGACTTGGAGGAGTAGCCTCATTAAGTGGAAGGTATTCGTCCGGTTTTAGCCACGTTTCGGTTAGGCAAAGTATGTCAATTTCATTATCGGTAATAAGCTCATTTATTAGGGCGGTC
This sequence comes from Limnothrissa miodon, assembly GCA_017657215.1. NCBI lineage: Eukaryota > Metazoa > Chordata > Actinopteri > Clupeiformes > Clupeidae > Limnothrissa > Limnothrissa miodon. Next base: position 34,358 of record JAGFZM010000980.1, read on the forward strand.
TTTGAGGAGAGCGAACGAATATTTAGTAATCCGAATTTCATTTGTGATTTCTGACTATCACGTTTATTTGTTTCTGGTTTTATAAATATGAGGTTGCTACAGTTTACTCCCTTAACTGGTCGTTTTGCGATATGTCTGGTCGCGGACACTCTCCCTAACTGCCTGCTGGGTTGACGGTGAGGCGGCAGAGATCTGTCTAAGACAGTAATTCTGCTACCTGGACCAACTCTGGTATGTCAGGAACATGCCGAGTTAAAGTGCCGGTCAATGTTCCTAGAAAGGAGCTCCGCACCCATCCTCGAAGGATGAATGCCGTCTTGATTCCAGGTTTTCCCCAGAAAGAACTAAAGTTATCAATGAAGCCCACATTGTTATCGCCACACCAGCCCGACAGCCATTGGTTGAGTGAAAAAACTCTGCTGAAAATCTCTTCACCGCGTTTAATAGGTATGGGACCAGAGAAAGTTACTGAGTCTGACATCGTTTGTGCCAACCTGCACAATGAAATAAAGCTTGTTTTAGCCCCAGAGATTGAAGTGACAATGGCCGATGGTGTCGCTAGCTTCACGTTTCGTACCAATTACCAGAGTTTTATCTTGGTTGGGAGGATTACTTAAAGGGGAGAATTGGTTTGAAACTTGAAGTGGTTGGTGGTGATGCTAAATTGCTACTGTTAGCTAATGCGTGGAAGCGACTTTCTAGATCTGTGATCCTCGCCTCCAAGCTGGCAAGCTGTCTACATGTATTACACATACCATTATCACTGAAGGAGGCTTTGGAATAACTAAACATCTGACAAGCAGGACAACAGATAGGAGAGCAAGGAGGGGAATGCATAGTGCAGTGTCCAAAGTAGTTGGAAATAAATGAATATTTTCTTCCCTCTGTTTTTCAAAATAATTCTGTGCATACACCATCATTTTGAAAAAAGTTTCCGTTTACATTAAGCTGCATAAATATGCTGTCGAGAGGTGTCATACCTAAGCTAAGCCTATGGGCTGCAGAGTAGGAAGAAGGAGAAAGCCATACAAGCCAATCAGAAGCCTCACACCATTCCTCAGGGACAACCACCTCATTTTCAAAGTTCTCCCACCAGACAGCAGTCCGCCAGGTCGGACCCAAAAACTATGTTTTATCTGTTTTTCGCAGTTTACACGCAAAGGTGAATATGGAGTTTTCCAAAATCTCCACTTTTGCCGGAGTTTTTAGAAAGAATCGTTTTCAGAGGCTACATCTTCGTTTGTGTGTAAAAGAAAGGCGCAAACGAAGGGGAAAGTGTCAGTTTTTAAAAGAAAACTTATATGTGTAAACGGGGTCTAAAAGGGTCTTAAACCCAAAGCTCAAAAAGTGTCCTGTGGCAGAACCAGCTTTGCAACTATTGTTTCTCATGTGTCAGACAGTAGAAATAGTGAACGGAAACAAAAGGAAAATGGCAGTGCATTTGTTTGTTTGGTAAAGGCGAGCACACATTTGAGCACTGTAAGCGTGATTGTGTGATTGAGTGATTGAGTAGACTAAAAAGAAGACTGGCATGGCGGAGAAGAACTTTGGTGCGACAAACATGATCAGATAACATTTTCCCATTTCGCGGCCAGTCACATGACAAATCTACGGCAAGAGGCAAAGAGAACTTGGTAAAAAGGCAAAGAGAACTCAGTATGCTTTGTGTTCACACTGCAACTGTACTGCTGATTTATAGCGAACCGTACTCAACCCACCTCGCAAGGTGGTCTCAGTACGGTTTGTTTCAAAGGGGTCTGGGTACGGTTATTGTGTTCACATATGTGCAAGAAATGCTGAGTCATCGGTCTAAGTTCGTTTCAAGGGCTGAAAGGAACTATATTTGAAAACGCCCTTAAGACAATATTATTCACAATTACGCCTTCTTGGACCCTGGAAATTCTGCAACATTTTGCACAGACTCGCTTAAAGAGAAATTAAGCACTCCTGGAAAAAAAACGCAAAATCCTGCTGTGCATGATGGGGCAAGAGAAACCAGCAGGGGTAGAAAAAGTACTGAAAAAAATGTAATTTAGTAAAAGTATATGTTCTTTGCTTAAAGTGCCCATAGAATGTCAAACCACATTTACCTTGTTATTGTTGAATTTAGGTATCTTACGGTATCCAATGGACCATATCAAAACTTCAACCGCCGTCTTCCGCCTCGTTCTACATGTAAATTTCAAGCTAGAAATGGCCGGGCTGAAACATGCCAATCTGAAACAAGGTGGTTCTTGACATCGGCAGCACTAAAATACACTTCCTATATTTGCATGGTCCAACCAAAGATCGTTTGGAAACGTCTCTGGTCCAGTCCCGTTGCTTCATGAATTTGCCAAGGGAGGCGGGAATTATGAATATTTTCGTTCTAAGCCTTTTAAATGAGTCTGTAAACAACGCGCTAGCAGTGCTTCTGGGTCACACAAATTTGCACACTTCTGGGACGCACAAATTTGCATACGCTATTATTGAGGCTCAAAGAACAATTTATGATGATCAAAAAATGTGTTCTATGGGCGCTTTAAATTCTACTCAAGTAAAAGTAAAAGCACTTCTCTTAAACTCTACTTTGAGAAAAAAGTACCTCATTAAAAATGTACTTTGAGTAAAAGTTACTAGTTATTTTCAAATAAAGAAAACAGGTTATATGCTTAGGTAATGCCTAAATGATAATTTTCTTGGGCTGACTTACAGATTTAATTTCTTCTTCAACTAAAATTATGTTATGTTTAGCTAATTCATGGTTCATTTGAATAGGTTGAAAAAGAATAAAAAGGGAAAATTTCAGGACTACAATTTAAATGCCAGGTATGCTATTTGTATAAATTATGGAATGATGGCTTTTGGAATATGGGAATTTACACTGCCCACCAACTCATACAAAAAAGTAAAAAAAAAGTAAAATTTTTAGTCAGATTAACCACAGGGTTGCTGTGGACTAATTTCAATTAATAACGATTAAATGTCTATATTTATAATCTATATAATAATATCGATAATATATAATATATATAATCTTTATTAATCCCATTTAATTTTGCATTAGCAAACTGATTTAAAAAATGAGAGGAGGCATTGTAGCTCAGCGAGCTTTTCAGCCTGCGTGCATTCTGCCATAGGCTCAAATCAGTCCCTTGCGCGCCAAAAGCCCAGTGGCGCGTTCTAGGCGGGGCAACCCTTAAATTGGGGCGTATCTAATGAAAAGGTTCCTTACGCGTATTCTCCTCCTGACTTAAGTGTTTTTACTGTTACGCACCTTTGAGGGCTGTATTAAGGTCAAGCACCACTATATGGTGAAATAGTATATTGCGTTTGATGTCTGTCATGGCCGAATTTGCACATGCCAATGTTCGAGACATTCTATATTACATTGTTCATCATTATTTCTAAATTACATTTATAACAATCACAAGAAATTATCAGACAAAACCATCAACTCTGTTCCTGTTTTTCATAATCCTCGTCTGTCTCCTGTTCTAATTATTATTCAATTGAAATACGAGAGTAAATGGTAAATGGACTGCATTTATATGCTTTTCTACTACGAGCACTCAAAGCGCTTTACAATGTATGCCTCACGTTCACCCATTCACACAAATGCATTCACACACCAGTGACAGAGGCTGCTATGCAAGGTAGCAAGGGAGCAATTCGAAGAGTAAAGCCCTATTTCTACAATGTTCTCTAAAATTTAAAACCAAAATGCCAGTCCTGCACTTCCTTGCTTGAGTGTCAACGAGAGGAGCACGCAGACAGCCACATATTTTTTGGCTTGTCCCGCGAGTGTGACTCACAGACACCCCACTCTGCGCTTAGTTTGGACCGTGAGGCCAAACGGTCTTATCCGATCTTAATCTTGTCATGAGTGCATCGCCTTTATGGTGATGTCACTTGAAAGGTCACGCCAATTTGGGGCATGCTCCTGTCTGCAGTGGCTCAGGCGTGGATTGAAGGACTCTATGTGATTGTCGATAGAATTCACACCCAGCTTGTTGACTGCTGCCCGTCTTCCTCTCTGGTCCTTGGGTGGAGCCAGTGGTTTGGTGTTTGATCTCCCCATCATGGAATTGACAAAACTGTCATTTTTAGAGTGGTAGCCCAGTGATGAGAGGAAAAACATTTTGCAAACCTGGCTCTCCTTTGTGATCTTGAAGCTGATAGATTTATGAGTGGCCACGGCAGTTTTCTGTGCCAGTTGTTGGTCTTTTGGTTGGCATTGGGGTTACTGAATGAAACATCCATGGCCTTTTCTCTGTGTAGGTCATCTCCCAGTACTGGCTCCATATTTCCCTCTGTCCTCTGAAATCTGGTCTGTACACCTCCTTCGACACTTGGCACCACAGGGCTCCCTTTTTGGTGGTCAACGTGTATTTTCTTCCCTCTCTTCAACCTCAAACTCTTGAACCTCTTCTTCAGTCTCTGCCATCGTTGGGGTTGGGGTTGGGGTTGGAATACAGTCTTGGTCTGTAAAGTCATCATCATACAGACTTGGACTGTCTGTGCTATTCAGTGAAGTGTCCAGGATGGTCCACTCCATTTCTTTAGCAGGGGGCAGGTATTGCTTGTGATTCTTTGATAAAAAGACAGCATATTAGTTGCATAAATGCAGAGGATATATTATTATCATTAATACTATTATTATTATTATTATTATTATTATTATAAATTTTTATTGACATTGTAGACATTATTATTAACATTAACAATATTAACATTGCCATTATTAACAACAGCTGAACATTGTAGGCCTTAACAGTATTCATTTTGTAGGGAAGAACTGAAATCTATATTAATTAGGACCATATGAAAGTGTTTTCATGTGTTTTCAAACAACCACTGACTACACATTTAAGGGACATAAGTTATTATAACCAAGGGATATCTACATGAAATACAGTTTTATACTAGAAAAAGAAACACAGGCCTAAATAGGCTTAAATGGTTGACAGGAAATAATGTGTATGAGAGATAAATGGGGGCATGAACACCTGTCAGCTCACGTTTCTTTTTGTTGAAAGCATGGACGCTTAATTACAAAAGTCAGCTTTGCTTCAAAATCGGAAGAAACAGTGGACATATTGCTAACGGCTGCTTGGATTTAACTTTAGAATTTTTGGGCTACCTGTGAGGAGGTGCCCGCTATTTCAGTCCGTCTGTTAGTTAGAAATATGCCTTGAAAAATAGGCTACAGTACGGATTTGGATTATTTTTCCGGACAACATGGCTATTAGTACAAGAAACTGATTATTTGATTTTGCTGGTGATCTCAAAATGATTTGGAATTTTTTACCTCACTGACCTTACTAACTTTACGTGAGTGTGTTTAAGTTATTTTCCACTGCTGGTTGGATTACGGTTTATGTGACGTGAACAACAAAATGATGCCATTTAATCGCAGATTATTTGAAGTTACAGACGATAAAGCTACATCTAGGAGAAGGGAGGCCCGAGAGCAGCAGAGGTAAGGAAGCGTTACTTAAAACATTGCCAGTTAGCATAGCATAGCCAACAGCTGATAGCTGACCGACTGACAGGTGTTCATCGCGTAATATCTAAATGCTTCGTTCACTGACTTACCATACTCAGGGTATTTTCCTTTCAATGCCAGTTCGACCATCTTCTTTCCCCGGGATTGTGCCATCTCAAACAGATTTAGTGTAAAGTTAGATGGGTGAAATAAAGATTGAAACCGTGCTGTGGGGATGCCGCAATGTCAAATGTCAAAACCATCCCGTGAGGATACCGCGAAATCAGCTGTAGCTGTTCACTATGGAAACAGTAAATTTTACTGCGTAGCAACATTGTACTTTTTAGGTGATATAAAACAAAAAAAAGATACAGTAACTGAGATGAAACAAGGATTTTTGCAGTTCGAAAACGAAAACAGTTTTTCTCAGGAACAACACACATGTGAGATAAAATATTTTGTCACATAACAAAGGATGTATTCAATGTCATGAAAATGATAACTCATTTTCGACCAAAAATGCAGTTACTACTTGCTTTTTAGGGTAGTACTATGCCCCACTGAGTAGAGTACAGCAAACACAGGACCGGGCAGCCAACCAACCTATATCAACTGGTACGCAACATGATGGGAATAATAAACAGCTGATAACTACACCAAAGGAGTGGACTGGTATAAAGAGACAGAGTTACATTTACATTTACATTTATGCATTTAGCAGACGCTTTTATCCAATGCGACTTACAAAAAGAGGATAACAAACAAGCTACGTAGAAGAACCCTTAAAGAGCATAGTGCTAGAGAATAGTGCATCAGTTCAATTAAGTGTTAGGACAGGAGTAGTGCATCAGTGCGGTTAAGTGCTAGGATAGAAGATGTTTTCTGAATAGCTGGGTCTTTAAGAGCTTTTTGAAGGCCTCCAGAGATGGCCCTGTTCTGAATGTTTTTGGTAGGTCATTCCACCAGCGTGGGACGACACATGAGAAGTCAGACAGTCATTGGAGGACCGGAGTTGTCGGGGGGTAGCATGGACCTTTATGAGAGCATTTAGATAAAAAGGGGCAGATCCTTTAAGCACTTTCTAAGTCAGCATCAATGATTTGAATTTGATGCGAGCAACCAGTGGCAAGGCAACCAGTGAAGCTCAATTAGCAGAGGGGTGACATGCGTCCTCTTTGGCTGATTGAAGATGAGACGCGCCGCAGCATTTTGGATCATCTGAAGTGGCTTGACGCCACAGGCCGGAAGTCCTGCCAGAAGGGCATTGCAGTAGTCAAGGCGTTATCAACATCCTTTGGAAACAGAACGGCAATCCCTTCAAACCGAGGCTCTGGCAATTTATCAAAGGCAAGCTGGAGACGTATTGTCAGTAATGCACAAGCAAAATTATATAACAGCGTCTCTTGTTCAACAACAACACTTACGGTCAATACCAGCAAGAGACATCCCTTTATATGACGGAGATCCTCTTCAATACATCTCCTTCATGAAAGCATTCTAACAAGGAGCTGAGGAAAAGGTCAACAAAGGTGACTGCCTTTAGTACTATCTGGAACAGTTCACCAGGGGACAGCCGAGAGAGTTTGTGCGTAGCTGTCTACACATGGCTCCTGATTTGGGCTACGCTAAAACAAAGCAACTACTGCAGGAACATTTTGGCTGTAAATACAAGACTGTTGTGGCATACATGGAAAGAGCATTGTCCTGGCCCCCGATAAAGAGTGACAATGCCTTGCAAGCCTATTCTCTCTTTTTACAGGGCTGCTGTAATGTCATGGAGGAGCTTCAGTACATGCAAGAGCATGACATGCCAAGTAATATAAGAGCAATTGTCACCAAACTGCCGTTCAAGCCAAGAGAGCGATGGAGGACTCAGGCACATGACATACTGGAAGTGACGGAGCACAGAGCCTTATTCAAGGATCTGGTCAAAATAGTGGAAAGGCACGTTGAGATCCTGTCCGATCCATTGTATAGCAACATTAACAACTCAGGGACAAGAGTCGTCAGTAGGCCAAGGTCACATGCAGACCAGAGACAGGGTTCCTACAGGTTTCTTCAGGTTAAATTCAAGTCTTTTTAAGACCTTTTTAAGACAATGTATATAAAAATGTAATACCTATATCGCAGCCTATTTCATAGACCTACCGGAAAGGATAAAAATCTTGAATTTGCTTTCATTTATTTCTCAAATAACTGAAAATGTGTATCGGATGATGTATGGTGCCATACTAGTGACTACTCACACTACAACCAGTGTTCCCTCTAAGCTGCGCACTGCTCGCACATCCTCAGCTAACAAGAAAATCTATGCAGCGCACAGACGTTATTTGGGAGGCTGGGAACTTGTCCGTTAGACTTGTTCAAAAGGCAATTTTGTTCACCAGCAGTTTTTACTGTCCAAAAAACAGACTCTGCTGCTGTAAATTGGGCGTTTCTTCTGCCTGGTCACGTCAACTTAAAGAATTATATCAGAGCATGTTTTATTTACATTAACATTAGAATCGGTGTCCGCACTAGATGAAGCTTCTCTACACCAAAGCTATCTGAGGACCAAATGTAGCAAGCTAATTTGCAAAAAAAAAAATACAGAAGTAGGTTAACTACACATGAGCTACTTTTTTTTTTTTTTAAGATATTTTTTTGGGGCTTTTTGCCCCTTATATGGATAGTAACAGTGGAGAGACAGACAGGAAATGAATGGTAGAGAGAGATGGGGTAGGACTGGCAAAGGACAACAGGTCCTATTCGAACCCGGGTCGCCAGAGTCATAGCACGACGCCTTAGCCCGCTGAACCACAGCGCCTCCATGTGAGCTACTTTTTAATGTACAGGCTTATAATAATAAATTATTAACATTCTTCTGATATTTTACTGATTAAACTAACAGCACTCTCAATAGCTATACAGTAGTAACTGATTAGTATATAGCCTACTGATATATGAATTTTTACTGTAATGTGAGCATACATTTTGGACTTTTTTTTTTTATTATGGCACCACTGACGCATCAAATGCGTCACATTATAGCAAGGAACTTATCTTCCATGCATGGCCTAGATAGAATATTTGCTGCTGATGCTCTACTAAACTACATGGCCAAAAAATGGCTAAACTACTGAAAAGCTATCAAATTCAAAATATAGCTTAACTACAGCCATGCCACTCAAAAACTACTAGTAGGCTAGTGTGATAAGCTGTGTGCGTCACCATTTGAGAAGTGAGAAGGACACATGTGAAAATAAGGTAAAATTTAAGTCAGATTTCTGCAAATTAGTGACATTTATTAAGATTTTTAATTCATGAATATTATGGATTTGGCCACACCAGTTCTCACTGTGGTCCTCTGTGTGCTCAGGGACATTGTATGTTTGCCCAGACACATAAAAAATTAGAGGGAAAATTGACTACAACACAATATACGAAGAACAGACACAGACCACTGACAACAAGCCAAACAGAAGTTTGAAAAATCAAAGAAAGTTCAGCAGACAACAAAAGAGTTTGCCTAACACTTTGCCTAACACACTGTAACGATACACCAAATCCACCATTCGGTTCCTATCACAATTTTTGACCCACAATTCGCACAATGGGGGGAGAAAAAGATGAAAGATACTTTTAATAAACAACATTATTTAATAAAATAACATTAAATGGAACTAATAACACTAAATAAATATTGACTATACAAAGTATTAACTATATAATAGCCTATATATCATACAAATCGTCACTTGTATGGCTCTCATACAAGTGCGCTTATTTGGAGAACGTCAGAAAAAGTTCTGGTAGCTCATTTTAAGAGAAATGCACCCGGCCTGGCAATGCATAATGGCGCGCTAGCGCACTAAGTAAATACTTTAACCTCGTGTTCACAATTCGGGCGCATATCCATTGCCGTAATAATTCCAATTAGCAATTTTTGTGCTGAATCTGAATCTGAATTGGCTGAAAACTAGGTAGTGTAGGTTGGTGCTATTGGGTTGTAAACTGAACTGATTTTGGGATGGTGCGGTAGAATGTGCATCTGCATGTTTGTTTGTTTTGCCAGTGTGGTGATTTTACGTCCATGTCCATCTTACACACACAGACACACATAGAGGCCTCCATGCAGGCGTACAGGAAGGCCCTTATTTGGGTTTGAATCCAGTTATTGACTGGACCATGAAGGACATCACACCAAGCTGAAAACTATATTCACATTAAATCATTTAAGAAGACTGATATCAGGTTCTGTGGAAGGGAGTGAAAGCCCAGGTGGTGCTGGGACCTGCTACAGAACAGAGATCTGTTTTGAAGCGGTCTTATGGAAACACAAGCTCAGCAGAAAATTAACAAAGAGACTCTGTAGAAGTGGTCAGGGAGGATGGTTGGAACTGGGCAGAGTCCGGTACCAAGGATATAATGAGCCCTGGTCACACATAAACAGGGCACAAGTCCTGAAGCACACACACATAGACACTAACACACAGGAACCACGGAGTTGGACATTGAACGATTGTTAGAATATCCATATATGTGTATTAATATCAACTGAACAACACACACAAGTTTCTAATCTGTGTAATCAATGTAGTAAGTGTCTTAGTTTTTTCGGGTCTTGAAGTGATTTGTGGATAACTCAGTCTATCCCAGTCTAACAAAACAAGAGGTGGTTTACAATTAAACGAGCCCTAAGCTCTATCTAAAAGATACAGTGGCTTGCAAAAGTATTCGGCCCCCTTGAACTTTTCCACATTTTGTCACATTACAGCCACAAACATGAATCAATTTTATTGGAATTCCACGTGAAAGACCAATACAAAGTGGTGTACATTTGAGAATGGAACGAAAATGATACATGATTCCAAACATTTTTTACAAATAAATAACTGCAAAGTGGGGTGTGCATAATTATTCAGCCCCTTTTGGTCTGAGTGCAGTCAGTTGACCACAGACATTGCCTGATGAGTGCTAATGACTAAATAGAGTATACCTGTGTGTAATCTAATGTCAGTACAAATACAGCTGCTCTGTGACGGCCTCAGAGGTTGTCTAAGAGAATAGGACCATGAAATCCAAAGAACACACCAGACAGGTCAGAGATTGTCAGAGAAGTTATTGAGAAATTTAAAGCAGGCTTAGGATACAAAACGATTTCCAAAGCTTTGAACATCCCACGGAGCACGGTTCAAGCAATCATTCAGAAATGGAAGGAGTATGGTTTACAGTAACTGTAAACCTACCAAGACAAGACTGTCCACCTAAGCTCACAGGCCGAACAAGGAGAGCGCTGATCAGAAATGCAGCCAAGAGGCCCATGGCGACTCTGGAGGAGCTGCAGAGATCTACAGCTCAGGTGGGGGAATCTGTCCATAGGACAACTATTAGTCGTACACTGCACAAAGTTGGCCTTTATGGAAGAGCGGCAAGAAGAAAGCCATTGTTAAAAGCAAACCATGAGAAGTCCCGTTTGCAGTTTGCCACAAGCCACAGCAAACATGCGGAAGAAGGTGCTCTGGTCAGATGAGACCAAAATGGAACTTTTTGGCCAAAATGCAAAAGGCTATGTGTGGAGGAAAACTAACACTGCTCATCACTCTGAACACACCATCCCCACTGTCAAATATGGTGGTGGCAGCATCATGTTCTGGGGGTGCTTCTCTTCAGCAGGGACAGGGAAGCTGGTCAGAGTTGATGGGAAGATGGATGGAGCCAAATACAGGGCAATCTTAGAAGAAAACCTCCTGGAGTCTGCAAAAGACTTGAGACTGGGTCGGAGGTTCACCTTCCAGCAGGACAACGACCCTAAACATAAAGCCAGAGCAACAATGGAATGGTTTAAAACAAAACATATCCATGTGTTAGAATGGCCCAGTCAAAGTCCAGATCTAAATCCAATTGAGAATCTGTGGCAAGATCTGAAAACTGCTGTTCACAAACGGTGCCCATCTAATCTGACTGAGCTGGAGCTGTTTTGCAAAGAAGAATGGGCAAGAATTTCAGTCTCTAGATGTGCAAAGCTGGTAGAGACATACCCTAAAAGACTGGCAGCTGTAATTGCAGCAAAAGGAGGTTCTACAAAGTATTGACTCAGGGGGCTGAATAATTATGCACACCTCACTTTGCAGTTATTTATTTGTAAAAAATGTTTGGAATCATGTATGATTTTTGTTCCACTTCTCAAGTGTACACCACTTTGTATTGGTCTTTCATGTGGAATTCCAATAAAATTGATTAATGTTTGTGGCTGTAATATGACAAAATGTGGAAAAGTTCAAGGGGGCCGAATACTTTTGCAAGCCACTGTAAATGAAAAATGTTGCACAGTGGGCCTTTAAGAAGTCACCATCAAACCCAGATTAGTTTCCCTCAGTGCAGATGGTGCTGAAAGACAATGGTTTTGCATCTGAGACTTTTGACAGAGTTGCCGAAAAGTACTCTCAAGTCATAAACAGACTTGGGCAAGAGTTTGAAAACAGGTTTTCTGACCATGTGTGTCGTTCATTTCCTTTCCAGTCCTTTCATCAACGTGGACACAACATACAATGCTGAGCAACTAAGTGCAACGTTCAGCTTGGATGCTGGACAGGTGGAAATCGAAATTTTAACTTTGCAAAATGCACCTCAAAGCCTATCAGGGTGCATCAAACTTTTGGGGCCTTGTTGACACAGAGAAGTACAATGGTGAATGCACAGCAGCTATGAAGGTTGCCAGCCTGTTTGGTTCAACTTATCTTTGTGAATCAGCCTTTTATGACAGTAACTTCAAGAACAAACACAGAACATGCCTCACTCATGCACATCAACAAGACTCACTCAAAGTGGGTGGTGGTGGTGCAGGAGGTAGAGGAGCTGTTCAGTGACTGCAAGGTTGCAGGTTCGAGCCCCACTCTACCTGACCCCATTGAAGTGTCCTTGAGCAAGTCCCCAAGACCCCAAATTGCTCCTGGTGGCAGGCTGGAGCCTTGCATGGTAATCCCCTCCACTGGTGTGTGATTGGGTGAATGCCATAGTAGGCGGCGCGTGTAGACGCAGCGGCCTCTGGCTCTCCTGACCGTGCGCATCACTGTGAGATAGCTAGAAATGTAATTTCGATTCCTCTGTATGTCCAATAAATGTAGAGAATTGACAATAAAAGAGACTAAATTTACTTGCTCTGTCAAGTTACACAGATTATAGTACACTTGTAAACAGGATGCAATGCCAGGCCTCCCACTAACACACACAGATACCAGATGTTCTCAGTTGCAACATGGCATTTTTTGCAAGTTGAATTCCATTATTTCCATTAGAGCAAGCCATCACTAGACATACAGCGAAAAACATCTGACCCAATTCCCTAGTTTTGAATAAAAAAAAAAATGTTGTACCCATACAAAAAAAACTATGCTGTAACAAGGACAAGGTATGTCAGTAAACTACAGTATCTACACTCATGATGTTGCCAAACTATTATAGCCTAATGTTGTTTTGCACTTAGTTGGTGCCAAGTTGGAATCCGTTTTCCTGTGCCTGACAAAGGTTTATTTGTGTAGCTTCAAAACGGCACAAAAAAATGCATTGGTGGAAAAGGGGTAATAGTTTTTTGCTACAACTTACAGTACAGAGCAACTACTAGCAACATTTTTGGAACTTTGGAACGAACAACTACAAAAATGGAAAAACAAAGAGACTTTATTTTTATTTAAAGCTTGTAGTTTCATTCCATTAGATATGAATAATTTTATTAGATATGCATAATGTCAAAAGGTGAAGAATAACTGCACTAAAGTTTTCCCACTACCACATAATTTTATTGATTTTGATTTCAGAGGAAGGTAAAGAACATGTTTTTGTTTACCAATAACAATTAAATACTAATTAAAATTATTGAAATTAAAAACCCATTATGAAAAGTTTTGCAGAGAAAAAACAAAACAGATAAAACCATATATTTTTTAAAAGCACTTACCATTTGCCTCAGCAGTTTATGAAGACAGAGACATGGATCAAGGGACTGGAATGTGAATGACAACATTAACTTACCTTTGGCTTCAAAGTCATTGTCCACTGTGTATACTCATTGACAAAGTTAACCTCTTCTTTCCTTCCCAATGCCACATACTCTAAACAGTGTAGCTATACAGCTGCATATCTCAATTATGATTTATTATTATTATTATTATTATTATTATTATTATTATTGCTAGTGCACCGTACAGTGTATTTTACAGTGTATTTTAAAGTCTGGCTTGTATCAGCCAAAAGATGGTGTTGAGTATTGGTAAAACACATAATATAAATCAAACAAAGGCATACAGACAGGGCAAGAAGCAGGCCAAGAGAATGTGCACAGGCAAAGTGGTAAGTGAGGAGCAGACAGTTTGTAAAATTATGGACACGTCAGATAAAGGGGAAACCTATAGGGAAAAATCCTAAGCCCAGCGGTTGCGCAACGTAACCATACTATACATAACTGGTAAAAGTTGCTGTGTCCAGCAGGAAAAATGCATTTCCTCCAGCACTCTGTACTCACAATGTGTTGTATGCTCACAACATGCCAATTAAACCTGTATTCTAAACTCAAGTTTGGTCCAGGACTCCAGGAACACATTCCCCCCCTAACAACTTCCAAAATTTTAATTTTAATGTGCAATAAAATGCACTCAAGTGTTCTTTGGAGTATTCTTTATATTCCTTTACCTGTTTAAATAATTACTGCAGATTTAACAGCTTAACTTAGAAACTTCAATAAACACTGTTACATAGTACTCTTTTGTCCCAATCTGGCAATGTTTTTGTCATTTTCTAACACATTTGTATGTAATAAATGAATTTAAAACTTCCCAGTACAATTAATACAGGGCTGATATCAAAATAGGCACAGCTAAGGCAAGGCAAAGTTTTAGGGCTTGACATGCAACCTTCATGTATACTTTGCATTAGTCACGGCCAACAGGAAGTGAGGTAATTGCCTTTGGACACATTTTTACGTACTAGTCAGAGACAGTTTGCCACATTCATTTCAAACTTGGTAAACAAGATGCCAAGACATTGTTCAAGTTAAATTGCGAAGGGATTTTTGGTACTTTAAAATGTTTAAATGACGAAACATTAAACTTTTATCATTTTAATTTCTTGCAATAAAAAACAGGAAATGCGCCATAAAGTCACAGTGCATTGACAGAATGGTCTAGAACTTCTCAGGTCAATAGATACTATGGTTGTGGCGATATCCAGACCCTCAATGGAAATGCCTGGTGTAGCGCCACCAACTGGCCAAGCAGGAAATGTCCCTCAGATGAACATAAAGTCCCTTGATAGGCACATAGTTTCTGCTATACAAAGAAAATTTGGACAGATACTAGGGTTCACCATGCCAATTTCCCCTAAAAACTAGGGTTCACTTCTTGAATTTCACCTTGGGGATCAATAAAGTATATCTATCTATCAAACAACTTTTGTATTCACATTCTATTTACATTAGCCAAACCCAACCCTACCTTTGTGAATTGGTGGCCTTTCTCTCACTTTTAGCAAGACTTATTATATTGCGGCATTGGAAAAATTCCAACCCCCCCCCCCCTCCGTCACTCATTGGATTAGGGAAGCCCTTCACAGAGCCTATGGCAAGGCATCCAGGCTATCACAGACTACAAGCCTGCAGCACGCAGCTGTGAGAGCGACACCACTCTGCTCAACAACCTGAACAGCTTCTTTGCACGATTTGAAGCACAGAACAACACAAGCCCACAAAAAACACCACCACCTCCACACGACCAGCCTCTGTGCCTGTCTGCTGCCAGCGTGAAGAGGACACTCTCTGCCATCAATGCCCGGAAAGCAGCGGGTCCAGACAACATCCCTGGTAGTGTGCTGAAAGACTGCGCAGAGGAGCTGAAGGATGTCTTCACAGGCATCTTTAACACCTCCCTGAGGCAAGCCATTGTCCCATCATGCTTCAAGACTGCCATCATCATACCTGTGCCAAAGAAATCATCCCCAGCCTGCTTCAATGACTACCGCCCTGTGGCACTGACACCCATCATCATGAAGTGCTTTGAACGACTAGTCATGTCACACATCAAATCCACCCTGCCTACCACCCTGGACCCATACCAGTTCGCATACAGAGCGAAATGTTCTACAGAGGATGCAATCTGCTCTGCCCTCCACCCAGCCCTAACTCACCTGGACAAGAAAGACTCATATGTGAGAATGCTGTTCATAGACTTCAGTTCAGCATTCAACACCATAATACCACAACAACTCATCTGTAAACTGGACAAACTAGGCCTCAGCACCTCCATCTGCAACTGGCTACTGGACTTCCTCAGCCAGAGGCCTCAAGCAGTGCGTGTGGGCAACAATGTCTCTAACAGCATCACCCTGAGCACAGGGGCTCCACAAGGCTGTGTGCTCAGTCCGCTGCTCTTCACCCTGCTGACACATGACTGCACACCAACCTACAGCTCCAACCACCTTGTGAAGTTTGCAGATGACACAACGCTGGTGGGGCTCATCACCAAGGGCGATGAGACCCACTACAGAAAAGAGGTTGAGCTCCTGACCACGTGGTGCAGAGACAACAACCTTCTGCTAAATGTTAGCAAGACCAAGGTGGTTATTGTCAACTTCCAGAGAGGTCACACCGGTCACCACCCGCTGACCATCGACGGCGCTGCAGTAGAGAGGGTGAGCAGCACCA
>JAGFZM010000980.1:55496-72140 GCA_017657215.1 Limnothrissa miodon
GCTCTAACACCATGAATCAAGCCTGGATTCTATGAACTAGTTATACAACTAGTTAGCCTATAGGCCTATGTTCATTTGTGTTCTCATGTGTCTCTACCCAATCCCTACATGGTCCGGAGCTCGCAGGAGGTTTCGCTTTGTCAGAAGACGTCGCAATCAAGGTAACGTCCGGTTGTTAAAGCAAGCTTCTGAGAATCGCTCTGTACTCTCAATAGGACTCTGGAATTGTCAGTCGGCCGTCAACAAAACGGACTTCATCTCTGCCTATGCTAAACACTTAGCCTTAGACGTCATGGCCCTCACCGAAACATGGATCAAACCTGGAAACAATGCAACTCCAGCGGCACTTTCTGTCAACCACACTTTCTCCCACACCTCTCGTCCAGCCGGACGGGGCGGAGGCACGGGCCTGCTCATCTCCAACAACTGGGAATACAACCAACTGATACCCACAGCTACATACAACTCCTTTGAATACCATGCCACACTGGTGACAGCACCTGTCAAAATCTACCTGGTTGTCATATATCGCCCTCCTGGCCAACTAGGAGACTTCTTAGACGAGTTTGATACACTGCTCTCATCCATTCCTGAGCACGACTGCCCCTTGCTTGTCCTTGGCGATATGAATCTACATCTGGACAACCCAAGCTCTTCTGACTTCCTCTCACTCATCCATTCCTTTGATCTACAACTGGTTCATAGTCCTCCAACTCACAAAGCAGGCAAGGTACTGGATCTTGTACTTGTCCGCAACTGCTCTACGGAATCCCTGACCTTAACACCTCTGCACCTCTCGGATCACTACTTCATTCAGTTCAGCTTACGCCTCCCAGTAGTATCTCGGACCACCCCTCCTCTGGTATCGTTCCGCCGCAATCTCCGCAATCTCTCTCCCTCTCGCTTTGCTTCTCTTGCCACCTCTGCTCTTCCACCAGCATGTACATTCTCCTCACTTGAGGTCAATGATGCCACTGAGTCTCTGTGCTCTACCCTGAGGATGTGTCTTGATAGGCTATGTCCCCTATCCACCAAACCGGCTCGGCCCTCCCAACCGCATCCTTGGCTTGATGACACCATCCGTCGACAGCGTACAAACCTCAGAGCTGCTGAAAGGCAATGGCGCAAATCAAGAAATCTTTCTGACTTAAACAGGTTCCAGGCACTGCTCTCTTCCTTCTCATCTGATGTCACTGCTGCAAAGAAGGCCTTCTATAATGACAAAATTCAAAACGCCACGAAAACCAGGAGACTATTCTCAACCTTCAAAACTTTACTCAATCCCCCACCACCACCTCCTGCTACCAATCTGACAGCTGATTCTTTTGTTTCTTTCTTCAACGACAAAGTAGCTGCCATCAGTAGGCAGTTCTCTGAACCAACTGCAAAGGCTACAACTGGACCGTATACTAACGGCAGCACCTCCGATTACAATAGTCCTGCCGCGACATTTGCTTCATTCAAACCCCTCACTGAAATGGATGTGTCTAAACTTCTCACTTGCAGCCGTCCTACAACGTGCCCTCTGGACCCGATTCCAACCAACCTCTTGCAATCCATAGCTCCAACTATCACACCAGCTATCACACATGTGATCAACGCTTCACTATCAACAGGAATCTTCCCTTCTGCATTCAAGCATACTCAGGTAACACCTCTACTCAAGAAACCCTCTCTTGCTCCCGACCAGGTGGGAAACTACAGGCCGGTCTCTCTCCTTCCGTTCCTTGCAAAAACTATTGAAAGGGCGGTATTCAAACAGGTTACTGAATTCTTGAACCAACAGAATCTACTCGACCACAACCAATCTGGCTTTAAGAGCGGCCACTCCACTGAAACAGCTCTACTATCTGTGGTTGAAGCCTTAAAGGAAGCCAGAGCGGAATCAAGGTCATCTGTACTCATCCTGCTTGACCTGTCAGCTGCGTTTGATACGGTAAACCACAGTATTCTATTGTCTATACTGTCAAACATGGGCATCAAGGGTGATGCATACTGCTGGTTCGAATCCTACCTCACTGGGCGACTGTTCAAAGTGTCCTGGCTAGGACACACCTCTGCGCCTTGCACCTTCCACCTTGCTACTGGAGTACCCCAAGGATCTGTGTTGGGTCCCCTTCTTTTCTCCATCTATACCACTTCCTTGGGCCAAATCATCCGCCAGCACGGCTTCTCCTACCACTGCTATGCCGATGATACCCAGCTTTATCTGTCATTCTCACCCGATGACCCAACCATCCAAACGCGAATCTCGGATTGCCTCTCTGACATCTCTGCATGGATGCAAGACCATCATCTCCAGCTGAACCTCTCAAAAACCGAGCTGCTGGTCCTCCCAGCTAAACCAACTATTCACCACAACATTTGCATCAACTCTGGCTCCTTGTCTCTTGCTCCCTCACGGGTAGCCAGGAACCTAGGTGTTATGATTGACGACCAGCTAACCTTCAATGACCATGTTGCTTCTGTTGCCCGGGCCTGCCGCTTCGCACTATTCAATATCAAAAAGATCAGACCATACCTAACTCAACAAGCCTCCCAATTGCTGGTTCAAACTATGGTCCTCTCTCGCCTTGACTACTGCAATGCCCTTCTGGCAGGACTTCCTGCCTGTGCCGTCAAGCCACTTCAGATGATCCAAAATGCTGCGGCGCGTCTCATCTTCAATCAGCCGAAGAGGACGCATGTCACCCCTCTGCTAATCGAGCTCCACTGGTTGCCTCTGGCGGCTCGCATCAAATTCAAATTACTGATGCTGACTTACAAAGTGCTTAGAGGATGTGCCCCTTTTTATCTAAGCGCTCTCATAAAAGCTCAGGCTACCCCCCGACAACTCCGGTCCTCCAATGACTGTCGACTGGCAGTCCCAGCACCTCGCCCAAGGCAATCCAGACTCTTCTCATGTGTCGTCCCACGCTGGTGGAATGACCTACCAAAAACAATCAGAACAGGGCCATCTCTGGAGGCCTTCAAAAAGCTCTTAAAGACCCAGCTATTCAGAGAACATCTTCTATCCTAGCACTAAAATGAACTGAAGCACTATCCCCTAGCACTATGCTCCTTAAGGTTTCTGCTATGTAGCTTGATTGTTATCCTCGTTTTGTAAGTCGCTTTGGATAAAAGCGTCTGCTAAATGCATAAATGTAAATGTAAATGTAAATGTTCTATTTTCGCAATAGGCCTAATGCTTTTGGTCTGTTATGTTTGAGTAGGCCTTCGTGAAGAAACTTCGTTTTACCTTCTTTTGAGCCTCTCCAAAATCCACCGAAAACTACATCCATTAATGAGGATTTAACTGTAGGTTAAATCAAAGTCCTTCTCCTATAAAAACGTCTCTGGCAGAATTTCACCTTCAGCTGAGTTAACGTTCAGTAATGCTGCACCGGGCCAGTGGCATTTTTTATTGTAAGACAGGCATTTTTTTATTTTTTTTATTTGAAGTTCTAAATGAGCACGTAGTTCATTTGTTGAGAGGCGCGTTTTAGCAGAATTGTATACCGAGTGACAGCAACGGCTGGCAGCAGGGCAAGCAACTCTTAACCTGTCCCATTTTGTTCGCAACAACTGCACATTGCAACCTTTGCCAGCTTTATCCAATTGTATTCTCACAAACGTGGATATTTTAATTTACTGAGACAAAAGGCAAATAGGCTATATGTTCACAGCGAATGAGCAATGGAATTACTACAGGACTCCCATAATGGAGTTACTACCGGACTCCCTATGATTATATATCTTCAAATTTCTAGTTGGTTTCATGCTTTATACTGACAAAATATGTTACAAAGACAACTGTTGGCCGGAACGCAGCAGAACGCAGTTCCTTACTTCTGTATTTTAGTCTTTTGGGTGGCGCCATTTTATTCTGCGTTCCGGTAGGCCTACTTAGCTGAAACTGATCCGACACAGCAACACTGGCCCGAGAATAGACAATTTCACAAGACCGATAAAAGACTACATTACCCACGAGACACGACAGTGCCCTATCATATGCAGTCACTGTCCCAACCAATCGCAAGGGAAGCAATGCAAACTGTCACAATTTATACTGTGAATGTGATGATGGCATTGTTCACAATGACACTACAGCCCTGTAAGTTTCCCTATGATTAGATGCATCACGCTGGTCTGGTTCATGTTGTTTTAATGGTTTTTCAGTATCATGTTTTTGTGAATGAGGAAAAAGTAGCCTATGCCCATAAGTTATTGCTTGGAAGAATGAACACATCCAAAAGACTCACAATGTCACCGAACAAATGTCAAATGTCTTACAATTAGAGTTTCTGCACTTATTTTTTCCCACTTCAAACAGTGGTTATAGTTGTACTTTTTAGTTAATGCAAAACGCTTATTATTTTAAAATGTTAATGCACTGACCGTGCAAGTGTTTCAATCATCCCGACAGTGCCTGCTCGCAGCAAAAGGCGTTTTTTTCCTAGACTAAAAAATATTGACATTTCATACTGTAGGATATGTTAGGCCTACATCATCAATTCATCTGTTGTTTAAAAGTGATATTATCGCTCTTAAAATGAGCCCCCAGGTTTAACTTCAGATCAGTATTGCACATCGACACGATTTTCCCTGTCTGTCTAGTATTACAAGCTGTATGGGATGACAAAATGTCATGTTTGAATTGTGAATGGTTTACGAGAAAATCTCAATGGTTAATTCGTCCCCCAGTTCAATCGTCCCGGCTTTCCCCTTCAGATGAGCGTTTTACGCCCACAGGCTCTCAGCAGCACCCATGATCTCACTTGCATTGTGTATAAAGATCGGGGGGAGGGGGGAGGCTATACGTGCAAACGATCTGCTGGGAGGATGGGCGACCAGTTGTTTACTAAAATAGCCTACCTATATCCCTAAATCCCTCATTCGCAAGCAGCAAAAAATGCATGTCCTTGTGAAGACTTTTATTGAATTGAAGTACTATTTCACATCTTACACTCAAAATTACACATTGCAATAACAGAACCCCGTTCTGGAGCCATAGGCTACTGTGGTCCAGTGGTTCTCAAACTTTTTTATTCATTCCCCACTTAGAAAGAAGGAGAATTTTCACGCCCCATCTGACCTGTATCAACACCCCCGCTTTATGATCAGCTCCCATCTCGCAAAGAGCGGAGACATCGCACATCTTTCGCTAATGCAGCTTTCACCATTCGTTTTTCCTACTAACGGTATTCTGCGAGTTTTCGTTGAAAAAAAAGTGATGGGCTTATTAGCGTGATTTGGGTGTGAAGTCTCCAAGCGCAATGTTAGGCCTTATACTGTCTGCTGCCAGTTGTCTAAGACAGGGGTCTTCAACCTTTTTCAGCTCAAGGACCCCTTGGCTGTGAGAGAGCCTGAACACGGACCCCCACACCTATGGAGTAAGATTGCTGTCAAAATATTTGTGTCCATATATTTGATACACGTGCGTATTTAGTTGTGCATAAAATAAACATTGGTTAGTTCTCAAATGAGTTCAGTCATGCATAAAAAATACGAATTAAAAAATTACAAGTAGCCTACTAAATCAAAATTTCAATACGCCTCTCAATATTATGGATACGACTTCGCACACGTTACTCAACTGTCAAAATACGTCATCGCCCCATTCACAGGCATTACTTGTTGAGAAAAGAAACGTTTTGACAGCTATCTTACTCAATACACACCTGGCCCACCTCAAATCCTGCCGTCATTTGGACCGTCAGTTAGTGCCTACATGCACGCACGCACACACACAAACGCACACATTCTAAACAGGCGTTATTATTAACAGGGGGGTAATAATTCGTTTCTTTACATAGTTGCATAAATTCGCCCTATAACAGAATGAATGTCACAAGGGTTAACTAGCTGGATATATTCAGCTAAATTCAGGCAAAGCTTCATTGGCTCAAACTGATACAGACAGAAAGCCTCTTCCTCTTGTGTAAATATAACTTTCAGAAGGAAACACAAACACATGATTATCGTTATCGTTTTATTGTGATGGAACGTTGGATGAATGAATTTGCGCAGAACGCCTTGAAGCGCAAAGACCGCAGACTCTCATAGAAAAACAACAAAGCAAAACATCACACAGAACAAATACCCCGCAAAGTTTAGGGTCCATCAGTCCCGACACTGAACAGACGAATCAAACGTTATTTATCTCCCGGAAAAGAACGAGTTTGCTGAATACGAAAACGCACGGGGGGGAAGTGTTCTTTAATCGCGATGATCCAACTCAAATGAATTCATTTTTTATTATAGTAGGACGGAGAATTAAAGATAACTGATCAGCTACCAGGTCCTAGTGAGAGCACTGAACCTGGTGAGTGGAACAGAGCTTCTCTATTCAAGGACTGATGGAATTTGCGAGGCAATGTCACATCAGGCTCAGGCTGAAGTGGTGACCTGTATTTGTACATGAAATGCTAATGTGTTTTGGCAAAGGTTAGCAAAATGTTACGCAGGGATCACATGATCACATGCATGATTCATGAGTAGCCTACAATGTGTTATTTAAAAACGAATATGAAGCAATTTTCTTTTGAACATTATGTTAACTATGACAAATTAAATTTTTTGGAAGAGAAAAAAAATGCTTCAGACGAAATATTTTCGCGGACCCCCTGCAGTACCTCCGCGGACCCCCTAGGGGTCGCGGACCCCCGGTTGAAGACCCCTGGTCTAAGACACAGAACACACATGAGTCGCTCGTCATCCCCAACAATGAATCTAAACGCAAACGCTTCATACTTTCTTTGGTTGACTCTTCTTTTTTTTGTCCGCCTGTCTTATTCTCATTCTCGCCATATTTTGTGACTGTGCACCCATATGCACCGCAAATACGGCATAAAACATTTTTGCCCCACTGCTTGTATCAAATTCGTCCATTTTTTTAACCATTAAACGTGATACTGGTGCACACATTGTGTAGCCGTTGTGTAGCCTATGTCGCAATTTATGCCGACATCTATTTTGTCTCAAAATGGTTTCAGGCTGGCTTAATTTTTCTGGTTTTCTATCAATCGTCCCGGCTCTCCCCTACAGAAGGGGCGTTTTGCGTGTTTTAAGGTGTTTACGTGCTAAGTATGAATCCATTGTGAGTGGGAGCTCTTTTGTTGAGTAGCCTAACCTTTAATAAAGACAGACACAAAATGCTCGTTTTATTTCGATTCCTCGCGCCCCACCTGCAGTACATAGCCAGGTGAACACGCGTGTAGCCTAGTTCATTTATTGTGAGGTGCGTCCTTTGCAACTGAGTCGGCGGCAAGGTGGGGCATTTGAGGGCCCAGCACAGGTCAAAAAACGTTAGGATTTCATTTTATTAATATTTCAAAATTAATATGAAATGAAATAAAATAAATAAACTGGAGATCGTAAATTGCACTCGCATAACACGTTCGTTCAATGATCATTGGTCGCTGAGTAAACTTGATTCATTTGATTTCAATGTGCCTGTTGCGCTGCAGCGCGCAGAATCGTATCGTTTTTATCCGTTTTTATTTATCACCTTTGGTTCGCCAAATGGATGTATGAAAATTAATTTAAGAAAATGGTTTACAATTGCCCGTTCATTGCCTGCAACCTTTTTGACAGTAAGCCCTTTGCTTTTTTCACTTCTTGCCAACCTAGGCCTATTAAGCGATGAATAGTTGATCGCATTGCATTTGTGTTTCCTAGAGGCAATACGTGACTGTCTTATGTCAGTGCTGCCTGATGCCTGGCTACTCCCTGATTGCTCACGATGGACGTTAAAATGATTATATGATATGGGGCTGACAACTCAGAGTCTTGATGAGCTCACTCTGTTGTGCGTTGATCACAGCCATCTTTCCCATCTGGACTATGCGTCAGCATAGTTCACTGTATTAATTAGGCTATTTTTATTGAATTGAATAATTGCTATATTTCGTCTATGGTTGGTTAACACAAACATGAAAACAACACTCAATCAAATAACAGACTATTTACAGTAACAAAATAACAGTAGGCTATTCAGTATAACTAGCCTATTTCAGCTCAACTTTATTTCCTGACGGCTGTATGTTAGAACACTCGCAGTCGCGGGCGCTCCCAAGTGCCACCTGGTGGTCGTTTGGGTACACTGCAGCTTCTTTAGAAAAAAAATAATTAAATAGTGCGTGACACACTCATGACGCACGGGAGGTTCGTGCGTGCAGCCGGGCCATTTCATGTGACACTGACTGTACCTTAGTTATGCTGCTATAGTTTAATGCCGCCACAATCCACCCATCTGTTAACCCGTACAATTTTCACTCTGTCTTTCTCCTCCTCTCTCTTTCCTCTCCACTCATTTCTCTCTCTTCACTTATCTGTACATGGTTGCACATGCAATATAACTCACATTCTCTGAAATCTGATGGAGACTGTTCTAACTCATCTCCTCTCTGATCTTCCATGCTATTACCACCCTGCCGTGAGTCATCACTGCCTTCTACTGCCTGCACCTGCACCTCCTGGGTTCTCCTGGGACCTTCTTCCAACGTGATCCGGCGGCACTCCTGAATGGTCCTCAACCCACTCCACTGTCCATGCCACTGCCTCCCTGCTGAGGGTCACCCCTGCCTTCCACTGCCTGATCCTGCATCTCTGGCTTCCTGGGCGGTCTGCCTTCAGCTTCACAGATGACCCTGACATGATCAATACAGCCTCTAGCTGGCCCCTGGCTTGACTGCGCCTAATGACATGGGACTATATCCTGGGATTCTAATGGGACTCCTATATTACTTTATTTACCAAAATTTTCTTGTAATGTGTATCTAATGGAATAATAGTGGACCCGCCATCTGAGAGACTGAAAACCTGCCCTAGGCAGTTGGGTTAGCCCCTTGAGCCGTCGGAACTGCAAGGTTTCTTCCTCTACCATAACAAGTAAAAACAAAAAACGCTGCTAGGGAGTTTTTCCTTGCCCCTGTTGCTCATTGGGCCTCTTGTGTGAAGCGCTTTGTGACATGCCTTTTGTAAAAATGCGCTATATAAATAAAATTGAATTGAATTGAATTGAAAAATGTTCAGAAAACGTTTACTTTATTACTTACAGTTAATTTTATGGCACCTTTATTATTTACAGGTAGTATTTTAGTCTTCGGGGTCCTCTTTCTCTCTATGGCCCATGTCCCCAAGAGAGGCATTTTAACCACTTCTGCTGTACTTTGCTAGTATTCCGTGCTATTAACAACCACTTACCTCCAACCCTCCATTGCACTGTTACGTTGACCCATAAACAGACGATAATGTTGCACCCTGGCCTGAATACATTTTCTCGTATTATCTGAGGACCCTACACAATTCAAACAAAATACATTAAACTATTCTGATTTAATGTCACTACAACACCCATTACGTTTAACATACACCTGGCTCTTTGAAGTTTAGTTGTTTTTTTATGTACCAAAAGACAAACTTAAAAAAAAAGAAAACAAAATCTTACGTTACAGTCTACTGAAGATAGCAAGCTAGCTGAAAGTCAGCTTACAAATGACAGGAAAAAAATCTTTCCAACTAACTTTGCTAACTGTTATAGAATTTTTTTAAACAACTATTTTTATATAACTATAATTGATTAAACATTTGAAAGAAAATAATAATGATAATCTTCTCACATTTGTAGACAAACTCGGGCGCTGTTGTAGTTGTTTGCTTAGTTGTAGTTGTAAGCTTCTTCCTTTCTGCAGTTTTAAAATACATATCCTACATGGCATGAGCGAGGCCTCTCCAACGGAGTTTGAATGAAGTCTCTATGTTAAATGGTTAAAGCACCATGAAGTCTATTAGAAGACTACACAAAAATCCCGCCTGAAACTCCATTGTAAATTAATGGAGGCCAAAACATTAAATCGTTTTACTGGCATAATTTCAAAAGTATAACACGTAACAGTTCGTTCATGTTCATATTCAAATTCGTTCATATTCATATTCAAATTCATATTCCACATGACATGACCAAGACCTATGAAAGAAACTTTAAATATAGTTTCTACGTTAAACGGTTACAGCTTACAGTGGGATGCAAAAGTTTGGGCAACCTTGTTAATCGTCATGATTTTCCTGTATAAATCGTTGGTTGTTACAATATAAAATGTCAGTTAAATATATCATATAGGAGACACACACAGTGTCTTGTTGAAAGATCCAGCCCCGGTGCAGCTTCAGCTTTGTCACTGATTCCTGGACATTGGTCTCCAATTCTATAACGACTCTGACTGTTCTCTCCATTCGTCGCTTCTGTCTATCCAAGATTTTTCTTGGCCTGCCACTTCGAGCTTTAACTTGAACTGAGCCTGTGGTCTTCCATATCCTCAATATGTTCCTAACTGTGGAAACAGACAGCTTAATTATCTGAGACAGCTTTCTGTATCCTTCCCCTAAACCATGATGGTCAACAATCTTTGTCTTCAGGTCATTTGAGAGTTGTTTTGATACCATGTTGCTACAGTGTCTAAACTTTTGCACCTGACTAATTTTGTTTAAGCAATTATTGCACACTTTCAGCACACCAATCAGGCCGGACGTTTCAGATGTTGGAACGGTGTCTCTATCTCAAGACCTGCAAACTCATCAGAGAAAAAAAGGTGACAGTGTCCGGTGGGGGTGGGGGGGGGGGGGGGAGGGTGTCTGGGCAGAATGGGCGATGCCGACACTCAGACCTGCAAACTCATCATTCTAAGTAGACGCATTCCAATGCAACAAGTCGTCAAATTGCACTGTATTACTCTCGCATCAGCTGTTGTCTAAACAGTCACAAATGCCCACATCAACACAACACATCAAAAACGCTTTAAAAGTAGGGCTACGCTTGACTGCTGCACACACAACCTCCATAACGTGTGTCGTTATCGTTAATCAGGGTAGCTCAGAATTTGAGTAACGTTAGTAGCCAGAACGCAGGGCAGAGAAGTTAGGGGCTAATGATAAGGTTACAGCTTAAGTTGGTTATTTAAAACACTATATACTTATATAGCAAGCTAAATAGTTAACTTTAGTTTGCAAAACGGTCAGACAATGCAGGAATTAACATTTGTGTAAATGTAAAAAAAAAAAAAAACACTAGCTGACATTATTTGACTTAAGCTAACAAATATCTGTTGTTTAGCTCAGAAAAGAGTGACTTACCTTGAATTCATTTTCAATCAATCAATTTGAACTAGTTTCCACACTGGGTGTCTCTTGACAGGCGTGAATCACTGATTCTAGCTCAGTGGCGCGAGCACAGACGGCAGTATGTTTCAAGATGAAGAAAGCACTGGGATTACGATGGGTCCAGAAAAACATGTCATTTATAAGAAGGCCAATAATGGACTACATGGCACACAAACCCACCCCACCTCCCCCTCTTGACAGGCGCGAGCTCAGTTAAGATTGGCCCAGATGTCAATTAACGCAAGCCTTAAGGCAAGGCCACAATAATGCTAACAATGCTAGCAATACTAACGGTGGTAGGTCAGGCCAGAAGTTTTTGAGCTGGAACGTTGTCTCTATCTCGAAAGCCCTAGAACTAATAGGGGGACAAAACATTTTTTTCTTGGCATAAACTGGGTGGAGCTTTTTGAAAAAGAGGGATAATGAGAGATTAAAAAGATGAATGTAAGCACACCGATCGAGGTCAGGCCCGGACATTTCAGAGTTGGAACGGTGTCTCTGTCTCAAAAGCCCAAGGACTAGTAGCGGATCCATTATTAGTATATATGTTACATATGCTGATTGACAGCAAAATATATTCAGTACTACTATTAGCATCATTGTGGATTGTACTTAAGTATTTTTACTTAAGTATTTTATTGTGGATTTGCATCATAGTGTCAAGTCCACAATTAAGTAGAAATGACTTCAAGGGATAGTTCGGTTTTTTAACACATTGAGCCCCTTTCACATGTTGTCTAAAATGCAATAAAGTGGTTGACATCAAAATTTTGACAATTGCTTCTGTCTCGGCTATTTGGGAAACGTAGAATCACCTCTGCCTGCCTTCAATATGGCTAGCAATGGGCATGTGTTGTTTCTATCCTTAAAACACTGGTTTTAAAAAAGTGCTACTCACAAAAGTGCTAGTTAGTGGTGCTCGATGATGTTACAAAATGTGTATCATAGCGAAATAAAGCTTCCGTCATGTTTTATTTGCCACTTTGTTTATATGAAGGAGCAAATAGATGCCCATGTGACTTACAAAATGGCAAATAAAACATGACAGAAACTGTATTTTGCTGATACTTGGGTTGGAATATCAGCAAACGCCACTAATCACTCCATGAGTAACACTTTTTTAAAACCAGTGTTTAAAGGATAGAAACAACAAATGCCCATTGCTAGCCACCTATATTTCCCAAATAGCCGAGACAGGAGCAATCATCAAGATTTTGGTGTCAACCACTTTATTTCATGCTATACAAAGTGTGAAAGGGGCTCAATGTGTTAAAAACCGAACTATCCCTTTAAGAAGAACAATAGTGGCCTTGCCATTCTATGGCCAGTCCACAATAATGTGACGGTGTCAGATTTTCAATCGAATTTAAAGCACCTCGAATGGTTCTAGGCCAGGATGTAAGATCGGGTACCTCAGGTAAGCCAATAATATACTTAATTAATGAAATAAAATAATTGAAATAGTTAATCAATTTATTTCTTCAGTGCATTAAAGCTCACCCATGTGGTGAAGTGGGGAACTCATGTATTCTTTCGTTGAGTTAAAGAGTACTGTTGGCAGTCTGAAATATAGAAACCACACTATTCACAGATACCAAATCATTCTTCTAATGATCATTCTCTAGTGTTGTCTAATGTATTCTTTTATATTTTGTACACTTTTACAATCTTGTTTATCCTTTTTTGCATTAACTTTTGCAGTATCTTTTTTATTATTTTATGCTTGGGCTTATTTAATCTCTACAATATCAATATATATGTTTTTACTTTCTTTTCTTACTTTACTGTCATTTATTGTAAAGTACATTGAACTGCGCCTGTGTTT
Source organism: Limnothrissa miodon (assembly GCA_017657215.1). NCBI lineage: Eukaryota > Metazoa > Chordata > Actinopteri > Clupeiformes > Clupeidae > Limnothrissa > Limnothrissa miodon. The sequence goes on from JAGFZM010000980.1 coordinate 68,461, forward strand.
GAAAAGAGCCTGTTTCTTTTTCCAGAAATTTTATCAGGTGCAATTTTCTCGCTGTAATGGCAGATACATTTGCTTGTAATAAGCATTTTTTTTTCCCAAAAGTATTTTTTTTACTTAGACTTTAGAAAAAAAACAGCACAAGTGACATGGGAGGAGTGACATGGTTACTCCCTCATTTCAATCATTGTGTCAGCGTGGTTTCGGGTAGCTTTAAACAGGACATGATGCAATGAACTAGGATCTATCTGAAAATGAGATTGCAAATGTGTAGCACCTCTCTGCTGAGACTGCATACATACTGCAAAACATATATATCTCTTTCCATCGTAAGTTGTTTTCTTTTTCTTTTTTATGTTTCTTCTTAGCATGAGTATCATTTTGTGATATATTGATATTTCTGATGATGCTTATAATATGAAAGCAGAGTAAGGATGCAATGTTGAAAAATAAGAGAGGATTATATTACTACATTGAGCTTATTGTGAGATGAAGGTTTTTTGGTTTATTAGTAATTTTCAAAAAGTATATGGATGGCTTTAATAAATTTCATTATAATAAATTATTCGGTCTTCAGTCAAGCATCATTTAAAAAAATACATGGACATGGTTTGATAGATAATGTTTGTGAAATCTGTAACTAAATTGATTAGTGTATGCGTACTATGCTGTTGTTTGTTATTAATGTATCATGCTACATTCGAAAAGTCTTGTGTTTTTTATATTTTGAAAGTTATTGTCTGGGAATATATGCCTCTCTGGGTCTTTTTTTATCTTTTCATGTATTCACCTTAAGGATGTCAACATATTTTTGTCCATTGCACATAGTTAATTTTATAGTAAGCCATTTACCGAGTGACCAACCTATTGCATGCAATGCATTACTATATAATGGGTATTATCATGATCACTTTATCTAAGGCAATAATGCATGTTTATAATCATGTTTACTGCACAAAGCAAAATTTCAGTCATGCAGTAACTTCTTTGCCTCTTTTCTCAGCTCAGGTGTCACATCAATAGTGATACCGACTTCTGTGTGAATAAAAAATAATGGTCTTGGACTGGAAGAAATAAGAAAGCCCTGGAAACAAAAGATGGGAAGAGTGAAAAAAATGTTTGCAAAGGAAAAAAATACAGCTTATGAAGACAACATTGGATCAGATACAAAGGATGATAAAAAATGACAGAAACCTTAAATACAAATTCTTGAAAATCAGCTTTTTTCATCCTCTTTTTTTGGTTCAATAAGCCATCATCATTGCACTGAAAATCAAAACTGACAAGAGTCAAAAAGCAAAAGAAAGAACATGTAGAGCCCTGAAGCTAACGCTGACACAAATGAAATATGTAGCTGCAACAGAAGATTTGACTAATGTTTCAAGGGCTCTAATCCAAGGACTAAGCCAATATGGAAGATCACTTGATTCAGATATATGTGAATGTGAATGGCACTGATCAGTTTAATGTCTCATATGATTACAACTCAACACATTTAAGAGAGACCACAGACACATATCAGTTCTATATCATCAGTCTTTTTCTCTCCTGTCTCTACACCATTTTTTTATTCCCAATCGGCTTCATTGGAAACATCCTAATCTTAGTTGTGACCCTAAACCACAGGGAGAAGATGACCATTCCAGATCTGTATTTTGTAAACTTGGCTGTGGCAGACTTGATACTAGTAGCAGACTCACTCATCGAGGTATTTAATCTAAATGAAAAGTACTATGACATTGCAATCTTGTGTACATTCATGTCACTCTTTCTGCAGGTCAATATGTACAGTAGCATTTTTTTTTTGACTTGGATGAGTTTTGATCGATATGTAGCCCTTGCCAGCTCTATGAGTAGCAGTCCCTTGCGGACAATGCAGTATGCTAAACTTAGCTGTAGTTTGATCTGGATAGCTTCCATCCTGGCCACATTGCTACCGTTTACCATTGTCCAAACACAACATACAGGAGAGGTGCACTTCTGTTTTGCCAATGTCTTTGAAATTCAGTGGCTGGAAGTTACCATTGGTTTTGTGGTTCCTTTTTCAGTAATTGGCTTATGCTACTCCTTAATTGTACGGATTCTTATGAGAGCACAAAAGCACCGTGGGTTATGGCCACGCAGACAAAAGGCTCTTCGTATGATTGTAGTGGTTGTACTGGTATTTTTTATTTGTTGGCTCCCCGAGAATGTTTTCATCAGCATACAGCTACTGCAGGGCACGGTCGACCCATCACAACGTAATGCCACTACACTGTGGCATAACTATCCATTAACAGGTCATATTGTCAATCTTGCAGCTTTTTCCAACAGCTGTCTGAACCCAATTATTTATAGCTTTCTGGGGGAGACATTTAGGGACAAGCTGCGGCTTTTCATTAAAAAAAAGGCCAGCTGGTCTGTGATTTATCGTTTATGCCATCATGCCTTAGATCTGCGTATTCCAGTAAGGAGTGCTGGAGTCTCTGAAGTGTAGTATGGAAATGCTGTAATGAAAACTAAAAAAGATTACAAAAAATTGAATCTGGAGTGAAGATTCTACAAGATGGTAAACAGTAATATGGTAATTTGATATTAACTGTGTTACAATTAGAAATCAACCTGTTAGACAATGATAATGTACACACAGTATTATATCTCTGTCCTGAATACTTAGAACACATGTTAATTTCAGATGCAATGTTGCCATTGTCCACATTACAGCTTTGAAGGCTGGTGGCAGTCAGAGATTGTATTGTTAGCAAAGAGCAATTCCATAAAAATGAACTTTATGTTCCTTTTTGTACACCAATAAAATGCTATGCATTTTTGTTATTTAAATGGTTACATGAAAATTTAAATTCAGCTTCAGCATTCAGCTCTACATGTAAAAATGTATGGTACATTTACAAAAATGTAAAACATATTTAAATCTTGTGATGTGTGCTCAGGTTCTCTCACAACCTTGACATGGAATTGTTCAAAAGTTTTATGTTCTATGGATGTTAAATGCCATGTTGAAAACCATAATCATTTAATTTCAGATTTAAAGAACTTGTACTGAGGACAGAATCAGAGGTAATCAAATGAGGATTAATGGTATACAGTATGCATAGCAATCAACTGTATACATGTGAATGACAGACCTTAACCCAACTTCAGGAAAACAACATATAAACAAACTGCATCTATTTCAAGCTCAAAAACTTCTTGTTGTGTAACACCCACTATGAACAACTTCTATTTATCCTCTGCAATGTTCTTTCAAAATTATACACCAACATAATTTTCTCCTATTTTTTCCATATACATAACTGTATCACAAGATTTGAAATACCAAACACTTAAGTTTCAGAAGATGTTTGTATATACAGTTCAGACCCATGCTGTGTATGGGAAACCATGTAACCATGATTTATTTTTCCAGCTGTGATGGTCCAGCCTGGGAAATAGACACTGACCACTGTTTAGATAATTGCTTAGAAAATAGCTGATAATATTATTATTATTATTAGTAGTATTATTAGTAGTATAACTATATAATAATAACAATAATAATAATAATAATTATTATTATTTTATTGGACTGTTTGGAGGGGAACATCATATCACACACTCTCGTATTTAGCTTTACGCACTGCAATCCAAACAGCCTCTAGTTGAGGAGTTTAAGAGCATAATTTGATTGAACCACTATGTTTATA
>JAGFZM010000980.1:72150-90317 GCA_017657215.1 Limnothrissa miodon
AGTTGAGGAGTTTAAGAGCATAATTTGATTGAACCACTATGTTTATATAAATTGTGTATGTTTCATAACCTGAATAAAAAGTTACATAAGTAGCTTACTTCCAAGGTTACTTTTTAAATCTTTTCTTCAAAAATTGTTCAGGTTCTTGTATGACATGCTATTTACAGATGATAAGATGAGCTATACAATATGATGGACACAAGAACATGTATCCAGCTGGATTTCTTAACGGGTGTTGACGTCACAGAGTGAATGACATCATTGATGGTAAATGTGTTCATTTTTGTATAGGGTGAAAGTCAAACCTACCACACATTTCATCAAACCCAACTCGTGAGAAAGCAGTATATTATATTTTAAGGTTATTATGTGCAGTGAATAGGAAGTCATCTATGTTTCTGATATAAATATTCATAATACAGATTATACAGTTAGTGTTATATTGACCTGGATAACACAGTGATGATAAAATGGGATTTGCCTAACTTATTACAACTTTAATTTGCATGCTCATTTAGGTAAGTTCAAATAAAACACCACCATAGATGTGACAGCTGTTGGAAGATAATTGAAAGAAGAGAGACTTGATGAATAGTCTAGGGTTCTGCAATAGTGGAAGCTGAATAATTAATATGACCTGTTGGCTAATTACATTTGCACATTGAAATATAACTGATGTATTTTGAACAGCAGCCTTCTGCTATATTTATTTAATATTAAGCAAATTATGTTGTAGAGACACGTAGAACCAATTCTATCAATATATTTTCCAATTAAAATGTTATTTTTCATTATTATTTGAAAAGATGATATGAACACAAAAGACAATCAAAGTGAAATTACTGTAGGAACACATGCAAATACAAATGAACACAAATGAAAGTGGACAAAATAAAGTTTTAATATTCTCTGTAATTTTATTTATACAGCATTTTGTCTTATTGCACTTCACAACTTTTGAGCTAAAGGGCTCAACCTCTTCAAAAGGTAAGGTATCAAGATAGATTCTGAAAAGATGCAGACAATATAAAACTTAAGTAAGTATTTCTTGTAGCACTCTGACAACTGAGTGTTACAAACTAAAGGGATGTATGGTAGGCTATTTCCTGTTTTGTAGCCAAAATGACCCCTAAATTGTGCCTACATGCAATGTACTAAGGGCTGCTAACAATGCTGTTCGGATGAACCCTTAAGTGGTAATGGAAAGCACTAGGCTTGTTGCTCTATGTGGTACCAGTCAAGCAATCATGTCTACAAAAGTAGGCCGTGCACAACACAATCTTATGAATACAGGTGGCTAGCGATGGCCAGATTGTATTGAGAATTCGAACTGTGTAGTAAGGATGTCACATGATTTTTAGCGGACGCGCTATATCGAGGCTTGTGTCAAAATGGACAGTTCACTTGATGTGAAGTTTGAGGCCTTGTCTGCGGTGCTAGCGCTTTGAATCTAGATTGATATATTGACTATGTCCCATGAAGAATACACACTTGTGGGTTTTTTGTCAGTGTTTGGAGATCGTTTTTCAGAAGTGTTTTTTTTTGTGGTGGATTGCAACTTGTGCATTATTCTAACATTGAACAAGAAGAGGAAGTTTTCGCCTGTTTGGGAGTACTTTGATCAGATTTCTCCAAAATAAGGTAGGCTAGGCAATAGTCTGAAAGGCTATACAGTGTTACATGTAAATATAATATCAGTAGCTTAATGTCGTCGTATGTTAAATTTACTTATACAGTATATCCTTAGGTGAAATGCCAAATCTATGCAAAGGTGAAATCTTATAGCAACAATACCTCATCCATGTTGAGGCATTAACGAGGCGTGCATAATGGCAGAACTGATTCTGATGTAATATTGAAGGTGTTTATATACGTATTATTGTGTACTTGCCTTAATGGCAAGGCCACTATTGTTGTTCTTAAATTAAATTTTATTCCGACACAATTTTGGATCCACTACTCCTCCTAGGGCTTTTGAGATAGAGACACCGTTCCAACTCTGAAACATCCGGCATGATCCCTGTTGTCCTGTAATTTTTTTCCCGTTGAAAATGAATGGTAGAATGTTGGAGTGATGATACGATAATGCCCCCTTCACTCTAGGCTGGTAGAGTGGGAGCAGCAAAAAAAATGTAATCAAGCTGTAATCGTTTAACCTAGAAACTTCATTCAACCTTTGTTTCGTAGGTCTCGGTCATGTCATGTAGAATATGAATTTTCAAATTTCTAGGTGTTATAATTTTGAAATTATAGAAGTTAAACAATTTCATCTTTTGGGCTCCATTGACTTACAATGCAAATGTTTCAGACTGGATTTGCGGCTAGTTTTGTAAAAAACTTCATTGAGCTTAAACCATTTAACCTAAAAACGTCATTCAAACTACGTTGCGGAGGTCTCGGTCATGCCATGTAGGATATGTATTTTCAAATTGCTAGGTGCTACAGTTTTTAAAGTATGGCAGTTTAAACACAAACAATCCTAAGTTCAAACTTCCTAATGAACTTACTAGATAGATAGATACTTTATTGATCCCCAAGGGGAAATTCAAGGTCCCAGCAGCTTAAAAAAAATCACACACACAACATATACTACAGTGTACACAGGATGATAAGAAGCAGATCAACACATTCATTCTCTGAGGATCTGAAAGAAAGAATTATTGCTCTACACAAAGATGACCTAGGCTATAAGAAGATTGCCAACACCCTGAAACGAAGCTGCAACATCGTGGCTAAGACCATACAGTGGTTTAAAAGAACAGGTTCCACTCAGAACAGGCCCCACCATGGTAGACCAAAGAAGTCAGCGTCATGTCCAGAGGTTGGCTTCTGAAAATAAACGTGTGACTGCTGCCAGCATTGCTGCAGAGGTTGAAGAGATGGGGAGCCAGCCTGTCAGTGCTCAAACCATATGCCGCACACTGCATCAAATTGGTCTGCATGGCTGTTGTCCCAAAAGAAAGCCTCTTTTAAAGATGGTGCACAAGAAAGCCTGCAAACAGTTTGCTGAAGACAAGCAGACTAAGGACATGGAATACTGGAACCACATCCTGTGGTCTGATGAGACCAAGATAAACTTATTTGGTTCAGATGGTGTCAAGCGTGTGGCGGCGACGAGGTGAGGAGTACAAAGACAGACGTGTATTGCCTACAGTCAAGCATGGTGGGGGGAGTGTCATGGTTTGGGGCTGCATGAGTGCTGCCGGCACTGGGGAACTACAGTTCATTGAGGGAACCATGAATGCCAATATGTACTGTGCCATACTGAAGAGCAGCATGATCTGCCTTCGGAAACTGGACCATAGAGCAGTATTCCAACATGATAATGACCCCAAACACACTTCTGAGACAACCACTGCCTTGCTGAAGAAACTGAGGGTAAAAGTGCTGAACTGGCCAAGCATGTCTCCAGACCTAAACCCTGTTGAGCATCTGTGGGGCATCCTGAAATGGAAGGTGGAGAAGCGCAAGTTGTCTAACACATGTGGAGGAGTGGAAGAGGATTCCCGTGGCAACCTGTGAAACTCTAGTGAACTCCATGCCCAAGAGAGTTAAGGCAGTGCTAGAAAATAATGGTGGCCACACAAAATATTGACACTGGGCACAGTTTGAACATTTTAATTTAGGGGTGTACTCACTTTTGTTGCCAGCAGTTCAGACATGAATGGCTGTGTGTTGACTTATTTTGAGGGGACATCAACTTTACACCATTATACAAACTGTACACTGATTACTTTACATTCTACCAGAGTTTCATATCTTTAGCGATGTCCCTTGAAAATATATAATAAAATATTTACAAAAATGTGAGGGGTATTTTCACTTTTGTGATATACTGTATATACACATGACATTTCAGAAAACTTGGAATGCAAAAAGGTGTGGCCTAAATGTCGCCTAAATTATCAGCTGAAGAAGTTTTGTGGGGCTATCTATTAGATAATTGTTTTACCCTATTCACCTGCAATGAAACTCTCCATAGGCTTATTATGGAGACTTGCTGCCTTTGAGTGGTACTGACAGCCAAATTTGAGGGTCTGATTCAAGGTCGATTTGTTCAGTGGCCATCAGTTCTATCATTTGTCCAGTGAGTGGCAGTACAGCGCCTGTCAAGTGTGAAGACTTCAAAAGCTAGCAGTAGCAAAGGAGGTTTTCACGGGTTTGTGACAGTTGTGGTTGTTTTGTTTCAGAGTCGTCACAATCAAGTGAATGATGACTAAATATAGACTCAGTATATCTGCCTAAAGGCAGATGTAGATATCTAGTAATGTCATTTATTTTTTATATATTCAGGGACCAAACAAAGGAATTATAATAATTATTAATTATTATAATTATTATATAAGATCATTTCTGCTGAGAGTCTGCGCCCAAAACATCTACCGTTTGCTGACTGCCTACTACAAGCTTGCAACTAGGCTACGTGATTGGAAATAGCTGTTTTGCATACTATATCTGGTAGGTTCATGGGTTTACTGTTTTGTTTCTTTACTTCAGCCCGCCGTGGCAATTTGTGGAATATCGATTATAGTTATGTTTTTTTTTGTGTGTTTTGAAAATGTGCATGGGAGGATTCATCGTCTGGGCATCCCTGTTAGGTAGGCTAGCTAGTGCTGAGCTATCTAATCATTGTAGTGTATGTCATTAGTAAGTGTATTATTAACCCAACTTTGGCAGCTGATGTGCCTTTTCAAATAATGTGGATTCGTCATGGCCATAAAATCAGGATAAGGGCCCTTAACAACATGCATTGTCCACCACTGCCTGAAGCACATAGGACGGCCAACCTTTGTGGTTTACGAAGTCCTTGTAGCCATCGGGGGGAAGTATAGGGATATGAGTTCCGTCAATGCATCCAATTACTTGTAGCGTCTGAGATGGTGTGTTAAACAGTCTTTGGTAGCTTTGGTAGTTGGAGGAAAATTGAGCCTCATCACATGCCAGACGATGAACGAAATAATCCTGAATACCTGTAAGAACACGTAGACTACTTTTACAGCTAACTGGTCGTGGTAAATAGGCTATTTTTTTTAAACTTGTGAAGCTTGTTAGTATATTAGCAACACAGCTAATAATAACAGTGTTCATTTTGAACATATTAGCAACACTGCTAGTAACAATAGCGTTTGGTTGTATTGTTGTCATTATTAATAAACAAAACAATAAATGCATTTTGTTGTCAATGACTTACTTTAATCGGTAATTATTGGGAAAATAACACAGCTAGTACTGACAGCGTCAGGTTTGTGAATATTAGCAACAATGACAGCATTTGGTTTAATTGTTGCCATTATTGATGACAATAATACATTAGGTTATTTAAAAAATAAGTTTAGGCCACTGCCTAACGTCCTTTACCCAATGCTTAATTTCCATCGCCATTCAATTTAAAACTGACAATGTTATAAACCAGCAACCAAGAGCGACAATCACATCACCGGCAAATTATGACTCCAGAGGAACGCAGCAATGTCAAAAAACAAGATGGCGGCTCCCACGGAAGGTTCGCTGGATTTGTCTATACTCGCAGCAGCAAGCCAGTTTATATATGACACTCGCATTTCTACCGGAATGGGTCGGCGCACGGTGTTCTCCTGCGGCTTCATCACATCATTCATAATTTCATATAGTTTGACGAATAAATCATTCGGAAATTTGCCTTCCAGTTTTCATCGTAGTACTGGAGGAGAACTTGCCTGTACCACCAACTTACTTTTATCCACATCTTTCATGGGCGTTGTTGCGATGATAGGGCCCCTGTCCCTAGCAATGCCAATCTTCGGGACGAGGCTATGCGTTGCTGCTGGCAAAGCATTATTAAACCATTGCACACAGTCATTAAATGTTTTAGCAACGCCATTAAAAGTGTCGGTAGCACTTAATAATAATTAATCCAAATAATAAACCTCCCTATACATGGATTTCACAGCAACGTCAACGTCGTTGCACTGCGCAAGACCGGGGCAGAAAGCAGCGTATTTTTGTATTGAAACTGTGGAGGAAAGCAACATGACAAGAAGTTGTTGTGTAGTGAACTGTGCAAACAGAGTTGGAAATGGCATCAAAATGTTCAACATACCTAGGAAGAGGCATCCGTTTCAAGTAGCTTGCATCTTTAATGTCAAATATGTATATAGACAAAGTCTCAGATATGTAAAATTATGTTTGGGTATATGTTGAGTGGGTGTGTGCAAGTCTTCTCTATAGAAGAGTGATTAGTAGACTAACAACAGTTAATAAACAGTACATTTAAACTGGGCTTTCTCATGGTTATTCTATTAGGGCCCTATGATTTCCACGATGCGGTAAACGCGGATGGAATCGCGGAATCTAGTCAAAAAAAGATTTTAGGCAGAGCTATATCCAAACAATTATTATGCATCTGGCCAAAAACTTTTCTGCAAATGCTGTTAAGTTGTTGCCTATTAAGTTGAGCTGTATAATGAAAAAAGTTGCAATGGACAATGGCTATAACATATTTTTCTGTGTGTGTTAAAATGAAACTATTCATTTAATATGTGTGGTTGTGTTTGCCATTGACTTTTAAAGCTAAATATTGATTAAAATGGTACATTTTTGCTTTTTTCCCCATGCACTCCAAAATTAGACACGGTAACTAAATATGATTAAAACGTAAAACACAGAATTCAGAAAAATAAAAATGGAAAAAGTGGAATTTGGGAAAAAATAAAACGGATTTCATAGGGCCCTATTCTATTACGATAGATGGCTTTCTGCCCCGGGTTTGCGTGCGTAATACGAAGAAAACATAGGTCTTGGCTACCCTAAGGACAAGTCAGAGCGCATGAAATCAGATCATGATTGCTTTATGTTCTTATTTGCAGGTAGACGTTCTGATCCGAGTAATGATTACTTCGATTATGAATGTGCATGTAACCGCGCCCATTCTCTCCACTGTCCTATCTACCTATCTACATAAAGGCAAAAAGGGACTCTTTGGGTAAGGCAGACACATACATGCCACCCTCTAAAAGGGATCTCTCACCTGGCAACTTGTCCTGTTGTAGTTGTATTAACTATAATGCCACGATTAAGGGCAAAACCTTGCGCCTGCACCGGAAGAGGTATTTGGTAAAAGGAAAAATTGCTTGTTGTATGCTCAAATGTCCATGTGGCCTGAGTTATGTAGGGAAGACCAGTTGGGAATTAAGATTAAGAATAATAGAACATACAAGTAACCCCAGTGACACTTCAGTCTCAAATTCAAAGGTCTTGAGTTAGACTTAGACTGTGCAACCTAGTTTGTTTATTGGTTTAATTGGCTATTAGATGGTTGTACAGATTTTGAGATCAAACTGGTTAGTGACACTAATAATGGTATTAAGTAGGGCTGGGCAATTAATCGAAAAGTAATCGTAATCAACATTCAGAACCTACAATCGATAAAATTTTCCCAGGTCAATTATTAGTTTGCATGAAAATTCCAACTATTGTTATCCGACTTATTATCTTATTTCCTAACGCAACTAATTCAGCCTGAACCGCTTAACCTAAAAACTTGGTTCAAACTTTGTTTCGTAGGTCTCGCTCATGTCACCTGTGCTATGACTTTTCTAAATTCAGACTTTTATACTTTTTAAACTATTACTAAAAAACTATAAAAATCTTGACTCCATTGACTTTAAATGGGGACCTTAGAGTGTAGAGAATTCTGACTGGGCGTCTAGTCTTCTATCAGACTTAACTGTGCTTCAACCGTTTATGCTAGAAACTTAATTCAAACTTTGTTCCGGAGGGCTCGATCATGCCTTGTACGATGTGTATTTTCAACCTTCTAAGTCTTATACTTTTTAAAATATTGCAATCTATAAACCGTTTGTCTCCATGAACTAAATCTGTCTTTCCCAGAGTGTTGTTATGGAATGATGAGCCATCATCGTTCTTTAGAATGTTTGTTTGAATTGAGTGCACCTGCTCTTAACTAGTAATTCCTAAAATATCAAAATTCACAATGGGAGGTGGAGCATTCTGCCATCGTGCGCCTGTCCTGTGGAACAAACTCCCTTTTAACATTCGTCAAGCGGACACTCTCAACATCTTTAAGTCTAGACTTAAAACTTTTCTATTTACTGACCCCTTTAGTTAGGGATGGTGTATGGTGAGCCACGCCTCCTCAGGGTATTATTGGAAAGGACTGCCTCTGCTGTAAGCTCTCGTCCAGGGCTTGGTGGCCACTGACCATTTCCTTTGGTGGTGCCGCCACAATCCACCCATCTGTTAACCCGTACAATTTTCACTCTGTCTTTCTCCTCCTCTCTCTTTCCTCTCCACTTATTTCTCTCTTCACTTAGCCAACATTTGTACATGGTTGCACATGCAATATAACTCACATTCTCTGAAATCTGATGGAGACTGTTCTAACTCATCTCCTCTCTTCCATGCCATTTTCCATGCCATTACCACCCTGCCGTGAGTCATCACTGCCTTCTACTGCGCCTGCACCTCCTGGGACCTTCTTCCAACGTAATCCGGCGGCACTCCTAAATGGTCCTCAACCCACTCCACTGTCCATGCCACTGCCTCCCTGCTGAGGGTCACCCCTGCCTTCCACTGCCTGATCCTGCATCTCTGGCTTCCTGGGCGGTCTGCCTTCAGCTTCACAGATGACCCTGACATGATTGATACCATGGAGGTATTATAAAACCTGGAGAAAGTGACCAAGTCCTGCCCCCATTCATTTCAATGAGAAATGCTAGGCTAGGGAATTCAGCCAAAATTGAACGATTTTTTCCTCATTTAAAATGGAGTTTCGTGAAGCCTATTTCCGGTACCATTTTACTTGACCAATTATACAATACATTACTGATTGACGTAAGGTAGAGCAGTAAGCTATATGGATGACAGGAATTGGCCGTTTACACTGTACTTTGGATGTTACACATTGGATGTTTACTTCATTTGTGAACGCGCATTGTTTTCTTGTCCTGCCTTTAGCAGCACTCCCATGAACTTAATGCCCACCCCAAATGTGTATTTTAATATGATTGGTTGGCTTAATTTACCTTGGTACCTCTGGTGCCATTTGCAAAGTTTCTATAAGAACATGCATGGTGAGATCGCATATTTTGTGTGGTTTGTTTTTAACGTGTCGTTCGTCTTGAACTTGTGGGTGTAAATCCAATGGGCGTCTCTTGATAGGCGTCTACTATGAATAAATTATTATCAACATGCACACGCGATGGAGCTCGTGCCAAACACTAAACTCGTACATGAGCCGAGTTTTGGTCACCCGCCAGTCAGCATTTGGAAATTGGTACCGGATTCGATGTAATTTATGGAAAATGGCAACGAGGAAGTGGCATGCTAATTGGCTGAAGCTAACCTCACAAATCCTGACCCCCTGATTGATACAGCCTCCAACTGGCCCCTGGCTTGACTGCGCCTAATGACATGGGACTATATCCTGGGATTCTAATGGGACTCCTATATTACTTTATTTACCAAAATTTTCTTGTAATGTGTATCTAATGGAATAATAGTGGACTACTCACCATCTGAGAGACTCTTTCTCTTTCTCCCTCTCTCTCTTTCTTCTTTTTTCTTTCTCTGTCTCTTTGTTTCTTCTCTTTTTCTCTTTCTCTTTCTTCTCTTGCTCTCAGTTTCTTTCTTTCATTCATTCTTTCTTCTCTTTCTCTCTTCTCTCTCCCTCTTTCTTTCTTCCATTTCTCGCTCTCTTCTCTTTCTCTCTCTTTCTTACTTTCTATTTTCTTTTTCTCCATCTCTTTCTTTCTTCTCTTTCTTAAATTAAATGTAACTATTTAATTAATTTGAACGTTCAACTATCCCACTATTAACTCTATAAACTTCATGCAAATGTAATTCCCTGGAATTACATTCTCTAGTTTCAATTACTTTCCCTTTAAAAAGACTACTGCATGTGGAGTCATGTGATCCCGCTCCGTTTCATTATTCTGCAGAGCAGCTTGTACCAAAGAAAACATTAATGTTCAAAAAATAATCACAGATAGTAGATGGTGTGTTTCCTTAAATTATTTCAAATTCAAGTTATCATTCAAAAATCTCTCACTTATAATATGTGAGTACATTTACTGTACAAAACTTGTCAGTGAGCTATGAGAGCAAAAAAAAAAACAAAATAATAATTGTTCATTAAACATAATCAAGTTATTAAAATGTTCAATTTATAGAGATTTTAGGCCAAATCACCCAGCCCTAGTACATTGTTGATCTTGTTTGCCTTTATCTGTTTTATCTGTCTTAACAGTTTTAAGGAGAATTCACTGTTCTGTTCAATAAATGCAACATATTTCCAAAGTCAATGTACACTGTACAAAAACAATTAAACATTTCTAGTACACCACTGATAATAAACCACACTCACAAAATGTTAGCACTCAATAGGGGCATGTTTTATTTAGCCAATTTCCTTATTTAACTCTGTGTCTTCAGCCATCCTGATCCAGATCATGTGTAATATGGTTCTTTGCTTCACACAGGGCCTAAATAACAAAAACACATAAGACAAACCAAAAAAAACCCTGAAGCCAAATATCTAGATGCTCCTGATATGTGATGCAATTTAAGTAAGACTAAAACTTATTCAATGCTAATTAATTTTAGATGGTATCTCTGTTGTACTGTATCACTCATTTTGCCATCACCATAATCTACATCAGAGTAAGGGACATAATAGGCTACATTAATGCTTCCTATTATGCATTAATGTAGCATTAATGTAGCCTATTATGTCCCTTAGTGGCTAATGTATTTCAAGATGGCGAAAGACTATGGAGCAACGCCACCCATTCATGCCTATGTAAATTGACCATTTAGAATACTTGAAATTTATGGTGGTCGTAAATATTCATGAAAAAGCACATATTTGTGAAAGGGTAAGATTATGATTAGATTATGAACAGCTAAAAATGCTACACATTGTACCTTTAAAGAACCCTGAACATTTGTTTTAAAAATATGTGCAACTCACAAGTGGATATTGGTGTTCGCTGATGTTGCAACACAAGAATCACACTGAAATAATGCTTGTTCTATTTGCATGTTTTATTTGTCATTTTGTACATCACATTATTTTCTGTTAGAAAATGATTTGCCTCTTGATATTACTTGACACTGAAAACGCAACAAATAAAACATGACAGAAGGTGTATTTCGCTGCGATACTTGTGTTGGAACAAATCCACTTGATGAGTTGCACATGTTCTAAAACTTATGTTTAGGGTTGTCAAAAGTGGTCAAAGTGCTCAAAGTGTTAAAAACCAAACTAATAATTTCAATTCATACCTTAACCCTCTTCTATTTTAGTTTTAGTTTTTTTTTTAGTTTTTATATATCAGACTAGCTGTTTCTAAATCTTAATTAAGGACAGAACAACCTTCAGTGCTGTAAGGTTTGTTGACTGGTGCAACTGATATTTCCTGCAAACTGTTCCTCTGCTATCCCTAGTAACTGACGTTATGCTGTACAGATGGTACTAGTTCAGTTTGAAATGTTTCCTGTATGAATCTTGGGCAAACACACTTGCTTTACGCAGTATTCAGGGGCAGCTGTGGCCTACTGGTTAAGGCTTCAGACCTTTAACCAAATGATTGCCGGTTCAATCCCCCACCAGTGGTTCACGGTTGAAGTGCCCCTGAGCAAGGCAACCAACCACTCACTGCCTCACAGGCCATAGGTTAGTGTGTGCTTCACTTCACTGTGTGCTGTGTGTGAATGACTAATTCACTATTGGGTTACATGCTGAGAATTAATTTCCTTTGGGATTGAGCTTTGCCCATATTCACAATAAATGATATTAACCTCATTTTGACCTTAGGACTACTCCTAAATCGCTGTAAAAGTTACCCGTGGTTTCCATAAAATGGCCTTTGATCCGTTGTTGCTGACGAATGTGTAAAGGGAACTGGATAAATTCACAGATAATTCTAATAATCATAGTCTAATACTGGAGTTTTGCCAAACACTTAAACTCTGGCGTTATTGGGTTGTTGCGGTTTGTTGGAGACTTTATTGCATCCCTTGCGTCACAACTTCAATCCTTTCACAATCAATCCATTATTTTTTTTAATTATTTAAGCCACTACACATTGATAGATCCTAGTGAGTTTGGAAACCTTGAAACCTCAGAATATAATCAGCTCATCATCAACATCAAAATAAAATAAGTTAAATAAACTATTTTCACTGTAATTACATACAAATTAGGATATAATATTTTTGGCATTTGACACTCTTTTGTGCCATTTTGTGGTCATTCAGTGTAGCATGGTCAGTTGTGTTATCTCTGGTGTCCTGTGTTGGCAGTATCTTGTCGTAACGTTCCACCTGTGTCTGTCTTGGCATTTGTGACTTAAGATCCACACAATTTCTCAGAGATCCACCATGCTCAGTCTGAGCGTCATATGAACCTCATATGAGCGTGGTGCCACTTCTCTTTGCACTGAACCATGCATGTTCCAAATGTCCGTCAACTGGTCTCAGATCCTGACGAGATCTCCTAATTGCTTTGCTCTTTTATCATGTTGCTGTTTTTGTTACTCTTTCTCTTTCTTGACTTTGTGCGTCGTCCCATTAACATTTGAGCTGGGGACAAGCCCTTCTGCAATGGTGCACTCTTGTAGATCATCAAACTGTGATGAAAGTCTTCCTGTCCATGAAGTGCTTTCTTCATGAGACCTTTGACTCAGACTCAGGCCCACATTATCTGTTTCAGTAACAGAGACCCTCATTCACTCTTTCATCTCCTCCCGTCTGGACTATTGCAATGCCATCCTGTCAGGTCTGCCAAAAAAAGCTCTGGATAGGCTGCAATATGTCCAGAACGCTGCTGCAAGGGTTCTAACAGGCACTAGGCCCTGGCACCACATCACTCCCATACTCAAACAGCTTCATTGGCTCTCCATCAAATCCCGCATCAACTACAAAGTCCTCCTCCTCACCTACAAATCTCTCCATGGACTGGCTCCCCACTACCTTACTGACCTTCTCCATTCCTACACCCCTCTGAGATCCCTGCGGTCCTCTTCCAAGGGCCAGCTGACCGTCCCCCGCAGCAGACTAAAGACCTTTGGCGACAGAGCCTTTAATGTAGCTGCCCCCACTCTCTGGAACAAGCTACCCCCTCATGTCCAATGTGCCCCCTCACTACCCCTGTTTAAAAAGTACCTCAAAGCACATCTCTTTACAGAGGCCTTTGGCCTCTAGTCCCCCCCTCCCCCACTTACATGCTTGCATTACACATGCCTACATACTGTAAAGCGACCTTGGGTATTTTGAAAGGCGCTATATAAAACCAAGTTATTATTATTATTATTATTATTATTACCAATTTACCTGGTGCTTTCTGGGTAATTCAGTACTATATACAAATATTAAATAGCATAGGCTACTACTTCTGGCATACAGTAGTGATGTTCATTCTTAAAATGAATGTGCTGGAAATCAACACATCATTGATTTCTTTTTTAGAAATTTTGGACAGAAAATTTACACACTTATCCAACATAAACATGCCCATTACTTATTGGCCAATCAAACCATCACTGTGTGGTCACATTATTAAAAGACTTTGCTCCGCCTTTCAACGGTCGGTCTCTGGCGTTTCACATGTACATGAACACTGAGAAGAACTTAAAATGACTTTAACTCAAGGTAAGAGGAGGTTTAAAGATTCATGTTTAAATATTCATGTTCTGAAAAAAGAGACCAATAGGAATATATACATTTTCAGTGGTCGTGGGACTGTTGGAACATCGTGTAAAGTTTATCGTGGTCCAGCATGCCAGAAGACAAAGTTTGGTTTGGTCAACAAGGCAACATTCAAAGGGAGTAAACCTATGTGTAGGAACTTGTCACTGGCATAAATAAATGCTTTTGTCATTCAACTGTGAGTTCACTTGGTAGCTAGTTCTTGGATGATGAGCTGTCAGTAATTTGATCTGGGTTTTCAGAAACGTCATGACTTAATGCTAAATGTAGTTGGTGCCATTTTGTTGCATTGGTATTAGAGTCCGACCGATAAAGGATTTTGAAGGCCGATACCGATACAAATATTTGTTGGTTTAAAAATCCGATATTCCGATATATCGGCCGATATATTTAAAAAAATAATAATAATAAATAACATTAGCTATTTGTAGTTATTTATGACTTTTAACTAAAATAATAACACATTTGAAAAAGAAACTTGTTTATTTCTTTGTCACAACGGAACATCAAATTCAAAATATATTAAAGTTCTTATAAATAAAATAAAAATACAAACTTAAGATATGAAACTTTATTAGGCTGATTGTCCATTTTGGACTTGTGACCTGCTTGGAAGTTAGGAGGCTAACTCTTTTAGATGGACAGGGCATTGCCCTGCATCGGTTTGTGTTGATACTGTCAACTGCATGACACGGCGTCTTTAAAGGCATATTCTGACAGTGTGTCATGTTGCAAAGGCATAAAACGCATTCAGGTATTTCATAGCACCTTCAAGACATTGGCGCAGGACGTGGCTGCTGTGAAGTTGTGATTTTCACAACCCAAGCGTATCTGATGCTCAGCTGGAAACCACCGTTTCTTTAGCAGTTGAAGAGTACCGAATTTTGAAGCCAAACGTGGACGCTGTTCATTTGAACAAGTTTCTTAAACCCTAACTGCTGAAGAAACAGCGATTTCCAACTGTGCACTCGCTTGTGAACATCACGAAATCTTCGAACACGCATAATCCATAGATGCAAATATCTGCATGCGTTGTATGCCTTCGCGACATTATGTCTAATTATGCAAAACACGCGATGTGATGCGGGTGACTATCAAATGCCTTCACAACAGCTAAATATGCTTTAACACCCCATGTGATGCGGTTGACAGTATCAAAACAAACCCATGCAGTGCCCAATTCGCCCAAAAGAGATGCTAACGTTACTTCCAAAAAGTCATTCACGCCAGTTTTTTATTTTGTACTAGTATTTAATTTTTTTCATTTCCCATGCAACATCCACAATCCAATAATGAATGAACGAAAAAGTACACGGACCAAAGTTCGTTGTGGTTTCCAAGCTCATTAACGTTAACGTTAGCGGTCTTCCACTGATAGTGGCATTAGCTTTGTGGTTAGCTAGTCTATGATGAGCCATTACTCATTGCTATAACTGTCACGCTATTAAAGAAATACATCTTCAGTCACATTGTCAAAAGCACAGTCTTGTCAACTACACTGTAACAACGTAAAGTAATTCGCTTAACAACTAGCTTATTCCGCTTCACTCTCGGCTTATTTACCAGCAGCAAAACTGGACATGATAGTCACGATTTTTTTCATGCTTATCTGAGTTAAGTAACTGATGGAGATGTTCTTTTAATTGTTATTCAAGCAATGTAGGCTATGTCTCCTCACCAACTCACCATGCATGAACACACTAAAGCGATGATCTCACTCGGATAACTGGTTCTCTCTGCCCGACTCTGGCAGGTTGCTGGATGTGTGGCGCTGGTGTTATACACGAGTGTTGGCAACAGGGACGGTGTAGAGTGCCCTCTGGTGGACAAACTATAAAACGCCAACACTCATGCCATGGTTGAAGGGTGTTTCGTCCGTTTTTATTTTAATTTTGAAATATTCATTTATCGGCCATTATAAATGCCGATACCGATAGTTTGGAAAATGCCTAATATCGGCCGATAGTATCGGCCTGCCGATATATCGGTCGGGCTCTAATTGGTATAAGATTAGAGTAATTGGAGATTGTCGTAGTTGTAGTTGTCATGAAGCTAATATGTGGACCTGTAAAATAATTCCTGTCTAACTGTAGCTGACACTGATGTTGGTGTGCTTTTCTCTCTCTCTCTCTTTTTTTTTGTTGGACCTCATGGTAGATGGTTATGGTTCATAATTAAGTTTTTGGTTTTGTATGATTAGGCCACACCAATAAAATTAGTTGGTTCTCGGATTTTTTCAGGAAGAATATGGAGCGAGCGAGCAAAATAAAAATAAAAATAAAAATAAATTCTGAAGGTAAATTAGCACATTCACAGTTAATGTTCATTAAAGACATTTACTCATGTGTTAAGGAAAAACTAAAATTATGGCCTAATTTATAAACTTGACTTTCACACCTCACAGCACACTTTTTGTCAGGCATTCTATGTTATGTAAAGGTTTGACGGTTTGTCATTTATTTAAGAGTTTGTGAATCTAAGCACCAAGCAAGCTTGCTGTGGAACTGAGGTATGACATATAATGTAGATTACGTCTAGGCTGCGGTAGCCTACGTTCAAACTCATTTTGTCACAGTTCATCACAGGGCATTAGAACGTCAAAATCGCATTGATTCACCAACAATTAGATAGTGACTAAAACTTCGTGATCAGCGCAACAGAGATGAATATTCATCAACGTGCAGTCAGGTGAATCTAGAAAAGAGACTATTTTTTTGCATGAGAAAGAGAAGCGTGTGTGTGTGCGCGCGCGAGGATGTGAGTGTGTAGACACATGCTATTCATTTATTGATTGATTGATTTTGATGGCGAAACACTTTGAATGGGTTTTTTTTTTCGCCTCTCAATCAATGAAATATCAAACTCACCTCCACAGAGTTGCACAAGCAGACTGCTCTCAGCACCGTGAGTACAACTGCGCAAAGTTCTCATCCTCTTTAATTTCAATGCACTTGTCAAATGTTTTTCTCTTCTGATCAAATATTCTAATAATTGTAAACACTGGCCTAGCAGGATCCACCGGCATCTTTCCTCATATCATGTCTCTTGTCTCTTGCGCTCTGAAGTGAAAGGCGCAATTTGATTGGTTTCCGACGTCACGTGAACGCAGCATGCTTTTTTCAGTATTATAGCAATCAGCCACAGTGTTTTTTTTAATGTTCGTGTGAGTTCGAATTCAATTTTATTTTTATTTCATTTTGCATTTTTTTCAAGCGGCGAATCTGAGAACCAATTAATTTTATTGGTGTGGCCTTATTTGTTTTTGTACGTTTATCTTTTCTTTCTTTTTGATTTTGAATTTGTTGTGTGTGTGATTTAATGTATTTCCTGGAGAAATGTTGTGTGACCGGAGGTAGCCTATATAACCTGGAAGTGGTGGTGTTAGACAGGAGCTTGAATGATGAGATGAGACGCATGGTTGGGTTTATTGCATTAAAGTACTCTACCGCCGGTTACAAGGCGTGCACAGTAATTACTTTAAATTGTTTCACATTTTTCTTTAAAAATCTTCTGTGCTTGTGTTAAAGCTAGGGTCTACGTTTCTCTGGAGCATGCAACTTTTAACATTGCTTGAAATACTCCACACCCTGATTGCAACCAATTAATTAAAAGTTTTGACACAAAAATTAAAAGTTTTAGTGGCCTCTAGAACGAACAATCCAGGAAAAACACTATCCAATCAAACTGAACGGACTGTCAACTATCAAACTGCAATCTGCTGCTCCCTCCCCCTCTGCGCGTACCCTTCTTCGTGAACGAATCGTTGTACACTGAGGGAAGGTATTTGGTTTGGGGGCGGGATGCTTTTTTCAAATCTGTCTCAGAGGCTCAAGTGAATTTCAGAAACATAGACCCTAGCTTTAAGTTTGTAATGTAATTGGTTTGTTTGTTTTGTTTGTTTGTTGTCTGTCAGTTTTCACAGTGCTTCATAACCCCTTTTGAGAAAAGAAAATAGGACATCAGTTTGAGATGTGGATCTGATTTATTAAACCAGCAATACCTACACTAACCATATCTTTTTTCACATATATCCTTTTTCATCATATTTGTAGATTTAATTTTATTTTAATTTCATAAAGCTTCATTGTAAAACTATAGAAAATACTTTTTTCACTAGATTAAAAACAATTGTATGACATTGGAGTAAATTGAGATGCTTTAAAATATAAATATATATTGTAACTATATATATATATTATGGAAGGCCAAACAGGAAATATTGAATGAAACTTGATATATATTGAATGAAACCAGATATATATGGAATGAAACTTGACATATATTGAATGAAACCTGATATATATGGAATGAAACTGATATATATTGAATGAAACCAGATATTTATGGAATGAAACATGATATATATGGAATGAAACCTGATATATATTGAATGAAACCAGATATATATGGAATGAAACTTGATATTTATTGAATGAAACCAGATATTTATGGAATGAAAC
>JAGFZM010000980.1:115404-131977 GCA_017657215.1 Limnothrissa miodon
GCTGAACAGACAGTGTGCGGGGTGGGTTGCATCCTTGACAATTGTGATGGCTTTGCGGGTGAGGCGGGTGGTGTAGATGTCTTGCAGGGAGGGGAGTGGTCCGCCAACTATCCTCTCAGCTGTTCTCACGATGCGTTGTAGAGCTTTTTTGTTGTAGTCAGTGCAGCTACCGCCCCACACAGTGATGCAGCTGGAGAGGATGCTTTCAATGGTTCCTCTGTAGAATGTGGTCAGGATGTGTGGTGGGGCGCTTGCCCCCTTGAGTTTGTGCAGGAAGTAGAGGCGCTGTTGTGCTTTCTTGGCCAGTGATGTGGTGTTGGTAGTCCAGGAGAGGTCCTCACTGATGTGCACCCCCAGGAACTTGGTGCTGCTCACTCTCTCTACCGCAGCGCCGTTGATGGTCAGCGGATGGTGACAGGTGTGGCCTCTCTGGAAGTTGACAATAACCTCCTTGGTCTTGCTAACATTTAGCAGGAGGTTGTTGCCTCTGCACCACGTGGTCAGGAGCTCAACATCTTTCCTGTAGTGGGTCTCATCGCCCTTGGTGATGAGCCCCACCAGCGTTGTGTCGTCCGCAAACTTCACCAGGTGGTTGGAGCTGTAGGTTGGTGTGCAGTCATGTGTCAGCAGGGTGAAGAGCAGCGGACTGAGCACACAGCCTTGTGGAGCCCCTGTGGAGCCCCTGTGCTAATAAATATTACGAGCTGAAGAGGAATTACCCGCAGCAGGCGGACAAAATAATTAAATATCGGGAGGCTATTTTATGCAATACAGAAGAAGCTATAAAGGCACTTGATTACTTTGAAACAAACCGGGGGAGGCTTACAACTGGACCGAAGGCGTGGGTAACAATTGGGCCTACTAACCTAGGGGAGTGGGTAAATTCAGGCGAGAGAGAATCATTTCCCGAGGTGTGGTACAGTCAATTCAAATGTCTGTAAAAGTTGGAATTCTGTATTTTGGTGGTCAGGGCCAGATAATTCATGGGTGACAATGCCTGATAAAGTAGACCAGAGAGACCTCCAGAACAAAATCACGGTACATAGAGGGCGTCTAACCACACTGGGTAGGTGTAAATTCAATCCGATATTGATGTCAGTACAGAATGGTTTTAAAAATCCATTTAAGTTAAATGGGTGGAGCCCGACCTCATGCCAAATCAAGGCAGGTCATTGTGTGAGCCCGACAGAGCGTATTTTCTATTTGGGGCTGGGGGTAGACATTCCTGGCGCTGATCCAGAAGGGCTAATCAGAATTAACATAAAAAAGGGACTAACTGTGCGTTCACACCAAAAGCGACCAAAGCTGCAAAATCGCCGGAAGTAATTGACCTTGTATGGACAGTAAGCGACCAAAGCGATAAAAGCGTCAAAAGCGACCAGCTGCAAAAGTTGAGCGACTAGAGCGACTAAAAAAAGTTAAAGACAGTTTAACTTTATGCAAATTAGCTATGACACGTTTCGGCTGCAAAACACTGGCGACCAATCGGAATGTAGACGTTCTTCGCTTGTTTGGCTCTCAGGGAACATACAGGGAAACTTCGTTCCTACTGCACTTTTGTTCAGCCGGTGTTGTATGTCCCAACGCTTTCCGAGATCGCCACAAAAAGGCTATGATCTGTAGTTTATGTTGCACCCAACATAGTAGCCCAATCAAAATCCCTTTCCATGCACTTTTTTTTTAATATTCAAAGTAGAATGAGTGCACATTATGATTTGCAGATCACCAAATGCCATTTAGCGATACCAATACCTTTAACACTTGACGTGATTTTGTTCTTGGTTGTAACTTCAATTACGTCGAGACCCTCTTCAGCAGGACAATTTGCTACTGAAACACACGTTTTTGTACGGTTTGTACAACGGCTCCTTTAAATGGGTAAGCAAAATCGAACGTTCTAATCCTAACGTCATGAGCGACTTGGGCGACAAAAGCGAACAGAACTATTTATTGCAGCGACAGTTTGTGAGCGACAAAAGCGATTTTGCAGCTTTGGTCGCTTTTGGTGTGAACGCACAGTAGGAGGTGCAGGGTCAGGTAGCCAGCCTGTAATGCCTTCTGCAAAGCCTGACATAGTACAGGCGTTTGGGGCTGACAAAATAACACACCAGCACAAATTAGAGTTGGAGACAGGTTTTTGAGAAAGTAATGCATGGGTAGACAGCATGGTGGAGAGTGCTAGACAAGCGGGGGTGGGAGACTGCATTCTGTGTGCTTCTGCGAGACCGAGTCTGAGGATGGAGGCACCGCCTTTGAAGACAGCACACACTAAGGTAAGCAATGGTAACCGGGAGCGATATCACATGTTTAATTGACTTAATGTCTTTCTGAAAACCCAAAACAAGCCTGCAGGCCCTGGGAGGTTTAGTAGTCTATGGCACCTAAAGAGGTAACACCACCAATTTTCCGAGTTGAGAGGGTAAGACATGTAACATGTTTTAAGAACAGAAAAAAGGCATTGCATGCAAAAAGACTGGGTGAGCTGCCAGAGACTGACTGCAAGAGTGTAACTGACCTAACTGATACTATAGCAGCTGCAAGGTTAACGGTAGCCTGGGCTGATGTGTGGTGGTAATGGGGGGGTAAAACATTTTATAAGTTCCTGTGAACTGGAGTGGGACCTGTGCACTTGTCACCTGTTGACCGACCTGGCCACGAAAGGCCGTGACTTCAACTGACTGAGAACCAAGGAGGCGGAGGTCAGCTCTACTGGAAGAGGTGTTTGGTAAGAGGGAAAAGGGGGTGTGGATTGATGCAATTGGCCAGGCTAGGAACATTCCTGATGAATTTAAGTTAGCAGATGAGATAGCAGCGGGTTGGGAGTCTTTTCCGATTTCTCAGCCATTTTTCCTGTTATAATAAACAAAAATGTTAACCGAATCCGAAGGTTGTGTGTGCATGCATGCCGTTGTGTGTGCACGCATGCCGTGCATGAGTGAGAGAGACAAGATGTCAAACCGCATCACGACTACTCGCTACAAATACCATATATGCGTTCGAAATCAGCTAACGTTACCTTGTTTCAGCGAGATTGGTAAAACAGCATGAAGTGTATGGTTTCGGTTTAGATGTTAAATCATCAACGTCATACTGCTGTGGTATGCCAGGCGGTAGCCACATTGCACCTTGTTCTCTTCCTTTATGAGTATGATCCCAAACTTTAGACATTCCTTGCCGTCTGGACATCTTGACACCAATTAAATTCAGAATGTAGCCTTTGACGCGCTAGAGGTGTGCTTCCTGGACAAAAATAGGAATGAAACAAGGCTTCGAGGCAGAGTTTTTTGCCTCGAACAATTTTTGTAATCGAGTTATTCAAGTAACTCGATGAATCGTTGCAGCCCTAGCCGTCTTTGGTGTGAAATCTGTTGTATAGCACATAGGCTACAGCCTACCTTTTTCTTATGCTTTTGATGGTACTCTGGTGTAATTGTTGCGGTTTGTTGTATTGTGTTGCAGACAGGATACATTGAAGAGGAGACTGAACCATGACTCCCCCAGCCTGTTTCACACACCTCCACCAAGTGTAAGGTCTCTGAACTGAGGTGCGTGAGTAGGCGAACGTAGATGGAGTCTGATTCCCTCAATAGACGTTAGCATTAAAATGCTAAATATTTACATGTTTTGGTTAGCTTATGTAACCCACCTTAGAGTGTGGTTACTAAATAACATACCTTCATATAAAGTATTAGAATGGTCAGAGTTTAATAAATAGATAAATAGATAAATATGAATAAATAGAAATACATAGGATTACCCCTTTTTTCTATGCTTTAGATTTATTGCAGTCTCAGAGACTTTAGTTCTGACATAGGCATCGCCTAGGTGATGAATTTGTTTACTTCCACTCTCGAGACTTTATTTTGAATCTTGACATCTTTAGATGAACACTATTTGATTTTTCTCTCTCTTTCTGAACAAAAATCCTTAAACTTGATATTTAACTTTTTAGACCTGAATATTTAATCAACTTTCGTTTAATTTCCTTTTCTTTTATTTTCTTGTACAATTTTGATGATTGTGAAAACAACGATACTTGAACTCCGGTGAGAGAATTAATCCACGGTTAGCTCCTGTTAGCTGCTAATGCACAGACTGTAATGGTATGAGAGAAATGCTAGCTAATTCCTTAAAAACCAATCGGACTTTATTTATTATTTTATTTGTTGTTTTAAGTACTGTTATTGTAATAATACATTGATGGGTGTTATTAGTTATTGATAAATATTTTGAATGAAAACATTTTGTATGACAGTTGAAATCCTGACGAACTCCTAAACAATGGTACATATTACAAATGTAAATATTAGAATGTTGGGAGATGCACGCACAGTAGCCTGCGTGTGTGTGTGAGTAACGGCACCTTTTCTGTCTCATTGACCAGCGACGCTAACATCGTAGTTGGTGCCTTACTGTTGTTAATTGTTGACTTTTAGTTAAGAGCAGCCTACACTGCTTTTATGATACTTGATATTGAATAGTAATTACAAACTGCTGTATGCGGTTTTTTATTGACACTGGAACTTTGGATGGCAAGCCAGAACAGTTAACCCAACTAGAAACCCCCCACTGGATTGAAGATTCCCCTTGATTTTGCCCCCTGGATCCACGCGTGTCTATTCCCTGGACAGAGATAAGATTACACATACACTGATTTTGATGCACTTTTACACACACCAAGGACTATTTCTTTTCTTTTCAATATTTTGTTTGGACTTTGTTTTTATTTGATACTTTTGGGTGAAAGAGCTCTTATTTTGTTTTGTTTATTGTTTATTGATGATTATTTATTAATTTATATTAATAAATTTATTGTACATATTTTTACTTATTTAAAGAAGTGTCATTGTCAATTTACATTCCCCTTCTTAGAGTCGAATTTAGAACTGGCCTTAAGACTCTCTTAAACCTAAAAGCATCTCCTCTTAGTCTTTTCTAAAAGTAAAGTAAAGGGGTGCTACACTTACATGGTTATGAAGTCAAGAAATTAAAGCTGATAGTAATTGAAAATTACAATCTAATAATCACATATTACCTCATCAGAAAGAAAATATGTAGGCTATTTAACAACAGCTAAACAGAAGAAACATTTGTAGCAGCTTGTGTAGCACTTTTGTACGATGATGATGATGTTGTCTTGTTTACTCTCCAGATAACTGGCCCCATGCTGCCGTGTTGCTGCTGATAGAGACTTGGAGATCTCAAAGAGAAATTTGTGTGCGACACTATCAAAAAGAAGCAAGCCTGGGAGATGGTTGCGGAGTGCCTCAGAAAAGAAGGACTTGACGTAACGTGGCGGTCAGGTGACAACAAATGGTGGAACCTTAGGCACAGGTATACTTATGCCCCCCTCCCCCAACAACAAACACCCCAACTGCATCATAGAAAACCCACCCTCCCATATACAGACCACATAGACTCTACCAGCTCAACTGCATTATCAGTAAGCCACTGTCCCAAATAGACAGCACCTTGACCCTGTTGCTCCTGGGTGCCCCCCCCCCCCCCAAACACACACACACACACACACAAAATCCAACTCCTTCTAAATGCAAGAAGTCTCTTACTTCTCTCCCAAATATACACTGTATGCTACACATGCTTCCTTTACGTTCCTTTATGCTTCGCTTTATGTTATCCTGCCCCTTCCTACTACCATCCTCCTACTTTTATGCACTGTAGGCGAAGAAACTGACAATTTCACTGCATTCTGTACAATAGTAATCTTATGCATGTGACAAATGAACTTCCTTGTATTCCTTGTAGGTAAGAAAAATCATTAAAAACACCATGAAAAAGAGAAACAAACGTCTAATCGATCTTCATCTTTTTTCTTCTCTCACTCTGTCACTCTCTCAAACACTTAAGCACACACCATTTCTAATGCTCTTTTTCTCTGCACTGATTGTCTATTCTGTCTGTAGATACAAACTCATCCGTGATGGACATGGAAAGACGGGACAGGGTTGGCGCAAGTGGGAGTACTTCGCTGTTTTGGAAAAACTTTTTTCTGGAGACCCAGCAGTGCAGCCCAGACTGGTCATATCAGCAACCATCACTACTCCAGCTACTCCAGCAGAGGCTACAGTGTCCAAGTCAACCACAACCAGGAACGTGGTCACACCGGTGAAACCGAAAATACAAAAAACTAACAAAGCTGACAAATTGGAAGAAATAATAAAGCTGCAGAAAGAAACGATAGCATTTCAAAAAGAAAGAAATGAAATCCTAAGACAGTTTGCAGCAGCCATGACTGGCATGTCTGAGCGCAATGAGCAGTAATGCATATGAATATGTATAAATATTTTAATTTATTGATATTATTTAGTTCATTTTCATATAGTAGTTTATTTAGCTCATTCTATGTATTCATTTATGAAAATATGATGCATATGTAATATATAAGGAACACAATAAACAATATACTCAATAAAATTAGTGATTCTGTTATTAATACTTTAGTTCAACCAGGCCAATTCCGATCAACAACATTGCGGCAATTTCCTCCCTCTTCTGGTGTGCAGCTCTCCTTTGTACTCCCCTAGGCCCACCTACAGCTGGAGGGACATCACGAAGAACATCAGCATCCACAGCTAGTGCCTCATCTTCTCCTTCGTTGAGGAGAATTAGATTGTGTAGTACACAGGTTTCCGCAATAACCTTTGGAACAGTATCAAGAAGGACCATGTCAAGATGGTGAAGTCTCCTCCATTTACATTTTAGGAGTCCAAAGGCACGTTCAATGTGTACCCTTGTCGAACTGTGTATGTTGTTGTAATTCTTTTGTCGCTCAGTTAAATGTCTATTGTCTCTGTACGGGACAAGAAGGTTTGTGTCTAATGGGTAGGCAGAATCTCCAAGTAAATGATCATGGGGAGGGAGGGGATGAGCCGTCAGCAAGGCCTTTAGGTCACTGTTCCGGTACACTCTTGAATCATGAACAGAGCCAACATTTCCAGTGTGTATATGAGTAAAGCGCAACTGGCTGTCACACACAGCCTATAGTTGAAAACTTGCATACCCCTTTCTGTTGATGAATGAATCCCTATGGGTAGATGGCCCTTTGATGGGAATGTGAGTGCCATCAAGGCATCCAATAACACTTGGAAAACCTCCCTTTCTCTCAAACTTTTCTGCAACAACTGGGTACTCATCAGGTAATGGCCAGCATATGTATTTTGTCACTACCGCGCTGAGGCCCTCAACTACTTGGATAAACTAATAGTGTAACTGCCCTTGCTGATCAGCCACTCCTCTGAAGGACTCTTTGTTGGCTAGCAGCCAGAGTGTCGATAGGATGCGTAGTTCCAGTGTAGGTTGATCACAGTGACTTAGATGAGGTCCCAGATCTTGGTAGAGTATCTACAATACACGCACAGACACAAATCCCACACTTTATTTGCATTCCTCAACATTCACAGGACTTCTTACTTACACGTGACTGCATTACTTTATTCCACACTTCTCCATGCGCCCCTCAATACTCACAACACATCACATCGATACTGTCAGCAACATGGACCTGCCTTACTTCTTTACTCCATATACACCCAGTGCATGGCACCCTCCAGCCCCCCAGCCCAACACACTCACTCCACTGCTATCAGGAGCTCATCATCCCAGCTCCATTGCGTCATCTGGAAGTCAGTCACTACTACTACTACTACTACTACTTACATTTCCATAGCGCTTTTCAAGATACCCAAAGCGCTTTACATTGGCCCACATAGGCAGCAAATTGGCCACTCACTGGCCCTTATTAGCATCTTTCACTGCCCCTTACCCCTCAACCCCCGTATACATTCAGTATACCTACCTCCCCACCCCGTCCCACCACCTGCTTCCACCTGCACCACCTTCCAACCCTGGCATCATGTCACTGACATAATCTATATCACACACACACACACAGCGCCATCCCCTTCTTAATGCCTCTTCCCCCGGCTATGAACTTTATGGAAAATGTATCTATTCTGCACCCCTGCACACCTATTCTGCACCACCTATTTTTTTCAACAGTAAATATGTATGTGACAAATAAACTTTCTTGACTTCATTGTAAGGCCACGCCAACAAAATTAGTAGGTTCTCAGATTCGCTGTTTGAAAAAAATGCAAAATGAAATAAAAATAAAATTGAATTCGAACTCACACGAACATAAAAAACACCGTGGCTGACAACTATAATAGCCTACTGAAAACAGCATGATGTGTTCACGTGATGTTGAAAAATAATCAAATTGCACCTTTCACTTCAGATCGCAAGAAACAAGACATGATTATGAGGAAAGATGCCTGAAATGGTTGAGAACTTTGCGCAGTTGCACTCACGGTGCCGAGAGCAGTCTGCTTGTGCAACTGTGGAGGTGAGTTTGATATTTCATTGATTGAGAGGCGAAAAAAAACCCGCCATCAAAATCAATCAATAAATAAATGAATAACATGTGCCTACACACTCACATCCTCGCGCACGCGCGCACACACACACACACACACACACACACACACACACACACACACACACATACACACACTTACTTCTGTTTCTCCTGCAAAAAATGTAGTCTCTTTTCTAGATTCACGTGACTGCACGTTGATGAATATTCATCTCCGTTGCGCTGATCACGGAGTTTTAGTCACTATCTAATTGCTATCTGGTGAATCAATGCGATTTTGACATTCTAATGCCCTGTCCTGCCCATGTCATGAACTGTGTCAAAATGAGTTTGAACGTAGGCTCCACAGCCAGCTTGCTTGGTGCTTAGATTCACAAACTCTCAAATAAATGACAAACCGTCAAACCTTTACATAACATAGAATAACAGAATTATGAATTTTCGTACATTGCCTAAAACCTGCATGACAAAAAGTGTGCTGTGAGGTGTGAAAGTTAAGTTTATAAATTAGGCCACTTTTAGTTTTTCCTAAACACATGTGTAAATGTCTTTAATGAACATTAACTGTGAATGTGCTAATTTACCTTCAGAACATTTTTTTTTTTTTTTATTTCGCTCGCTCGCTCCATATTTTTCCTGAAAAAATCCGAGAACCAACTAATTTTATTGGTGTGGCCTAAACTGCATTTAAAACTGTAAAACTGCATTTTTTTCTGCAGTAGGCCTTCTGCAATATTCCGAAACAGAAAGCAATAGATAAAACTTTTATAGCCTACCTACACCCTTACTTCAACTGTTGTCTTGTACATCCTAAAATGCGATTTATGCGACATTGCTGTAAGTGGGAATAACGTCGGTGACGTACCCTCAATTCTTGAATCTTCCGTAGTTGTCTGCAGTATGATCTATCACTTCAATGGTACCGTCTTCCGTAAACTCTTCCATTAACATTGAGGCTGCAGCTAACAACATGTCTTTATTTGTCGCCATTTTTTTCACTTCCAGTTTGTTTACAGTTTAAAACGAACTTTTTAGAATGTTGTCCAAAAATCGTTCAAAATGAATTGTTTAATGTCAACGCGTTCGCTGCGAACGTTCACCTATGTTCGCCTACTCTGAACGCAGCTCTGTTTTTTGCTGAGACTCTTTTAACAGAAACACTCTTGGACATGCTGCCGTATCCATCAGGTGCTGAAACTACACAGTTTAGTGAGTTGAGTCAGACGGACAGCGAGCCTAAGAAGTTGCAAACAACATCAGGACACAATGACGCTGGATACGTCTGGCATCTGGAAGATGGAAATCTACAAATCAAATGAATAACAAGGAATCCAGACCGACAGTGTTTTGCATATGATCTGCCTACACTGCAGTTGCAAAGAGAGTGCCTGTGAGACAGGCAGATGTTCATGTGTTGAACAGACTTGTGCAGGTGTTGCAACTATTCAAACAGAAAGGAAATTGAGGAGAGGGCAGATGACAACTGTCCTGACACTGACAGTGAGGACTAGCATAGGCTATTGCTTGAGAATTGTATTGTATTGATTACATTGTATTGATACTACACCCCCCCCCCCCGCCCCGTCAACTCCAGTCCTCAAATGACTGTCATCTGACAATCCCGGCACGTCGCCCAAGACAATGCAGACTCTTCTCATGTGTTGTTCCCAGACTCTTCTCATGTGTTGCTCCCTGTTCTGATCTGTTCACAATCAGAACAGGGGTGTCCCTGTCTGCCTTCAAAAAGCTCTCGAAGACCTGACTATTCAGAGAGCATCTTATGTCCTAGCAACTTCATTGCACTGCACCAGTAACGTTAATACTGCCGACCCCGGCACACACTGGCCAACTCACTAGTAACGTAACACACGAACGCTGCCGCCCCCGGCACACACTGGCCAACTAACCAGTAACGTTAATACTGCCGACCCCGGCACACACTGGCCAACTCACCAGTAACACAGGTGAAACAAACCCTCACACCAGCAGGCCCACCGGCCATGTTCATAACTTCACACAGGCCTTTTGAAGATCTACTTCCGTGTACAGACCAACACGCAAAGAGGGGCTGGTCCCATGTAATTGAAAAGGAGATAAAGAACACACCCACCACAACACTCATAACAAAGTCGCTTTGGATGAAAGTGTCTGCTAAATGCATAAATGTAATTTACATTGGTAACATTACCATTCCTTTTCGTATGCTGTTTTATATATTGTAAATATGTATATATGTTTTCCATGCAGATTATTTTATGGTTGAGCAGTGTTGTATTCACTCAGTAGTTGTATTCACTCAGTAGTTATGAGTGAATAAATGAATAAATGAACGGTCATTGTCATTGATAACAATTATTTCCTTTTATTGATCAAAACGACATGAACATTAAAATTTCACCTTATCATATATTTGCCTCATTGTTATTCTTGGAGGCGGTTACCTATAAAGCACTGTTTAGTATACATTTGGCCCACTTAAGACAACTTTTGGGAGAATTCCTCTATATGGGTAACGCTGAATAAAACTAGGTACGCCGCCATGTTTCCAGTCTGTTGTCATAATTCAGCTACGCGATTGGTCTGGAACAATTGTGTGATGACTCGTGCCACTGCTCGTGAACCAAAATCTTATTACACACTGAGAGGCTAGTTCTACATTAAATAATTGACAGGATTTTTTGCGACAAACTTTTTGCTGTAAGCTTGAAATAACTTTTTTATAAACTAAAGATTGTGTAGCTCGCAGAGGTCGGAATGAGATGAAACAAAAACAGGGTTCACCTTACGGCCTAATATGCAGACACACATACACACACATTTCACCCATTCATTTGAATGGGGAAAAAATGATAAGAAAAAACTGAATAACGGACGAACGACAAGATATAAACTAGAAATAGTAATTCCAAGGAATTACGTTTGCATGGTGACATGCAAGTAAAATTGAGGAGAAGAGGAGACAGTATAATTATGTTACTGGTAGCTAGCTTGTCAGAAGATGTATTGTAGTAAGTATGTTAATTCAGAGTGGACACACAACCGCCAAAGAACAGTCAAAGAAAAGGCTACTAGTTTAACAGCAGGTCAGCCAGGAGAAATAAAAAAAATTCAGTGTCTGACTTTGCGCAGATAAGGAAGGGTGGGGATGTAACCTCCAATCTTCTGATTACAAGTCAGACCGTTTAGCAAGTGCCAAACCAGGCCAAAAAAAAAGTTTTCCTCTAATTAATTTTACACAACCATAGCGAGCATGAAGCCTTCCCACCAGAATACCTACTTCAGGTAACAGACATTTGCCTCAGGGTGAAGCACCCTAGTGGAGGCAGGGCTTTCCCATTAACCCATTTGCCCAGGTGAACCACACATTTTAACAAGGCACCTGTCGTAAATCAAGGCAATTAGCTGGAGAGGCTGGTTTTGCTGACTCCTGAACATAGACAGTCACAGTGGCAGAACTGAAGTCAACACAAGAGTTAAGTTGTCTGTTTATTGTCAGTTTCACAAACACTCTCACACCATAGAAAGGGAAGTCAAGAGAAATTAAGGACACCTCAATAGTACCAGGTTAAGCGAGATTCCTACCCACAAGAGTTAAGATGTCTGTTTATTGTCAGTTGTTGTCAACCTATGGTTAATGGCCTTATTCAAGGGCAAGCCACAAGTAGCCCAGGTGGCAGTTGACCAGGCCGAAAGAAAAAAAAAGTTTTCCTCTAACTAATTTTCCACAACCATAGCGAGCATGAAGCTTCCCCACCAGAATACCTACTTGAGGAAACAGACATTTGCCTCAGGGTGAAGCACCCTATTGGAGGCGGGGATCTCAAACAGTTTACAGAAAAACTGTCAAAACACAAACCATTGGTAGAGACTACCACGGACAGTATTTTGCAGCAGTAAGTTGCAGCAGGAACAGTTGAACTCAAGTCAACACAAGTTGACAATTTAACAAGCCAATTTTGCTGTCAACCAATTTAGAGACAGTCTATTCAAAGGAATGATTCAACTTAGGGTTAAATGCCTTGTTTAAGAACACTGATGAAGCTAGACACAAAGAGGAACAAGAAAAGTCGAGTCACAAGTATGGATTCCCACAGTAAGGGTTAGGGGTTGTACTGTAGGCGGGGTTAGTGTAGATGTTAAATTGTTATAATTTTAAAACTAAAATAAAACAATCTTGCATAGCACACACCACACGAGAGCAGTTGCAGTATTTAATAGTCAATAGTTTCCTTTCAGCAAACTATGGTTAATTGTCTTATTCAAGGGCATACTTAGACAAAGCCACAAGTAGCCCAGGTGAAACACACATGTTAATGAGCCAACCAGTTGAATCGACACATTGTTAACATTAAGGTAGTTCTCTTCAGTATAGGCACCTGCCGTAAATTAAGGCAATTAACTGGAGAGGCTGGTTTTGCTGACTGCTGAAAATAGACACATTCACAGTGGCAGAACTGAAGTCAACACAAGAGTTAAGTTGTCTGTTTATTGTCAGTTTCACAAACACTCACACACCAGTGAAGAGAACACCATGCAAAGGGCAGCCAAGAGAAATTTAGGACACCTCAATCAAACCAGGTAAAGCGAGGTTCGAACTCACGACCTTGTGATCACAAACCAGTTCCTCTACCCACTGAGCTACCACTGCTCCTGCAGTGCTGGTAGTTGAGAAGATGGCCAGAAATAGTTGTAGCTAGACCAAGGATTTTAAAGTCAAATAACTTAAAAAGTAAAAGTAAGTAAATGTTCAAAAATACATTGCACAAATCACACGAGTGTTAGCTACACAATGCAGTTGGAATTAAATTGATAGGTTCAGCGGTTCAGGCTGTATTAAGTTCCAAAGATCCCATAGACTTCATCTATAATAAAAGGAAGAAGAACAGGATAACAATAGTTTGCATGTCACCATGCAAACTAATAAGATAAAGGTAAGCACACTGATCAAGATCTGGGGGGTATTCCGGTATTATACAGCTTCATAATAATAATAAAAAAACATTTTATTTAAAGGAAATCGTAATTTCATTCATTTTGTGGTGGTCTCTTGTCTAAAATAATGTCATGAGAGTTGGTTTCGACAAAAAATATTCTGTGGTTGTCTTGTTTCAAGCTATTTTAGTTAGGTGAAAATGAGGGCGGGGATAGCACGAGAGTATTCTTATGAATATTAATAATATGAAAACGTATCACCTCTGATTGGCTAACAGCACTGTGACGCTCCCTCTAGTGGGTTCTCGTTCAGTGCTGGCTTCTGCAGTTGCTTTCCGTCAGATAGAGCTAGGCTAACCGGCAAAAAGGAAAACATGAGAAAATGTCTTCGGTGATACGTTCATATTTTAAACATTTCATGTAAAGACATGGAAAATAGAAGGAACCAAACAAGCTGATCTCTGATAGCAACTTAGCACATTAGTGTATGAACATGCCTGCATTTCTGATGCTCATTTAAGGTTGAAAGATTATTTATTTGGCAAGCTGACATTTACTCTGGTGGAAGTTACCGTGGTTATGGACAGCGTTAACGTTACCATACAGTTGACGCTACATCTTGTCCCAATGTTATGCATGCTAGCAAGAACAATAACATTTTATTGAAACAACTACATTTGGGGAAAAAAAAAACTTTTTTTACTTACAGCCTTCGAGTGTGTCCCAATTCAGGGATGAGTTCTTCAAAGTATACGTTCTACAAAGTACTGACCTTCTGGGGCCGTAAGTATTAGTACTTCTCTGACCAACGGTTTTATGAAATGGGACAGTACTAGCCTTCCACCGATCCAAAATGTGTCACAATTCATCCTGCCGTGAGCAGAGCCGTGAGGTTCTGCGTTGCTTAGCAACGGCAAACACTTGTGGAAAGACGGCTCTTTATAACTCTACACATCGCGAAATAGCTCAAAGAATCAATCGTTTAAAAGATTGATAAAAAAATAATTAGTTCTGTTAAACAGTTTACTTTAATCTGTTTAATTTAAACCAGATTTCATTTCATGTTATTGTAAATTCCTCTAATATTTTCGTTCGTTAATAATCATCTTCGTATTAAAGAATGGATTCAATAAAGATATTATCCTGTCGTTTTTAAATATATACTTGTTAACTGATGAAACGCAAGAAGATAAACAACTCCGCTGGAGAATAATCTTTTTTAAAATTGGGTCCTGAGTGTCATCGACGCGCAATGAATCTTGGGATAGGTAGTACACGAAGGATACATCGTTGGATCCTCCGCAGCGGGGGAAAAGAAGTGCCGGTTTGTCGGCCGAATTCGAAGTATCCTTCGAAATGGGACAGTACTAGTCGCGCTACTATGACGCATGTGGCCCACGAATCTGGCCTTAGAAGCATGCAGCCCCTGGAATGGGACACAGCCTTTGAGTTGGTGGTCGTTCATAGTGATGGCACAGATCCAGGTTTTAAGTACAACTTAGTAGCAAATCCAATACTGTAGGCACCGTAGTTTGTAAAGTAATTTTCGTTGAAATGACACACACACACAAGTAAAGTTGAGTTGTACTTCGCTGGTGGTGTTCCAAAAAGAAATTCCAACCATTTCCTCCGTTGATCTTCATTTTTAGGCAAGACATGCAATGTAGATTCGTTATTGCCGCAAAACCGTTGCTGTATGCACTGAAGTTTGAAAAGTCAGCGTTATGTAAGTGGTCGGAACACAGAACTAAGCTTGCGATGTACTTTCCAGGTGGTGCTCCGAAAATAAAATCCAACCATTTCTTCTTCAAATCTTCTTTCTTAGGCAATGCATGTAATGTCAATATTTTATTGCCACATATAAAACAAGAACGAAGTTGTTTCGCCGCCATAGCAAGTCGCTGACAAAAACACTATGTCTATAGTTGCTGTTCGCTGAGCTGCAGAAATGAGCTCTGCTACGTACTTCCTGTCTGCCGGTGGGCAGTAGCAAGCAAGCTAAGGCGGGTGGGAGGCAAAGCCATGAATACTAATTCTCGGCGTGATATCACGCCGTTGGGGTTTTCTCATTCGCTCGTTTTTCCCTGATGTTCACAGGCGAATACAGACTACAGGGGTAGGAGAGCATTTTGAAGTTGAGCATAGAAGTGCAACTTGGGCTGACCTATGGTAATGTAAAAAAAATCAAGTATTAAACAGTTTATTGTGGACGGAGACCTTTAATTTTACTTTCGTTGTTTTTCAGGAAATAAAGAAAGGAACTGCACAGCAGACTAATGCAAACAATTTAATAAAAGTAATTTTGACAAATCCTGTCTCTCAAAAGTCTTTCATCTCTGTGTCAATAATATTACAAGGAGGGTGGCTCCTCTTGTTTGTGACATTTGCAATAGCCTATGGTTCAAGACCTGTGTTAAATAAATGGATTCTTTTGAAAACCGATAACGCTCTTTGAAATATTCATTAGAAAATGAAAAGACATCAATATGCGGTCTTATAACTCTTACCTGGCGAAAAAAAAACTCATATAACTTGTGCCTCTACGTCCACAGAAATGTCATCAAAAGGGCACGCTACACTCAGTAAACTTTTCTGAAACAAACTTACCCCGGAACATAACTTAACATACCGAGCAGGTTATCTTCAGAGAGTACTTTGCTATGGTTACATGCATACAGAGAAAGTTACCTCCGTTTTTGGAACCGAACGTTGAGGTTATCCACTAACTTCCCCTTAAACTTACCTGGGTATGTCACATAACCTGCTTTCTGGAATACCCCCCAGGCTGGACGTTTTAGATTTGGAACGGTGTCTCGAAAACACACACACACATTTGTCCCATTCATTTCAATGGGGGAAAACGACAAGAAAAAGACAAATACTGTAACAAACAAACGACAAGAGATATCAAAAATCTGAATGTAAGCACACCGACCGAGATCATGCCAGACGTTTTAGATTTTGATTTAAGATCTCGAAGGTCCTAGGACTAGTAGCGGATACAAAATCAGGTCGGAAGAAGACCTTGCCATTTGTTCTTCTTAACAATAACTGACCACCATGTCTCAAAAGCAAATGTTAAAACGAAGAAACTAAAGCATATTGTAGTACCTCAGTACTGCATTACTGTACATGATACAGGTGTTTTTCAAAAGCACAGTTTGCATATCGTCACAGGATCTTTTTGTTGCATAAAAAATTGTATTGGGCACCCTTTGATATTACTTCTGTCTACAGCATGAATGA
>JAGFZM010000980.1:131987-147333 GCA_017657215.1 Limnothrissa miodon
GCCTTTGTATATCATGAGAGATAAGTCTTCCTGAATGTAAAATTGAAATAAATAACCCTAGGCCACAGCACACTCCTCTTTTAAAGAGACACTATTGGGGTGCTGAACTGTTCAGGGTTTCCCCAGGTTTGATCACACCAAATGTAAGACTTTTTAAAGACCTTTTTAAGACTATTTACATTAAAATTAAGACCTTCCGCACACTCATTATGAAAACACCGAATCAAATCCCACTGACTATTTCTAACAAATGTTAAAATTTCAATGACATGACAAAAAAATAAAAATATTGATTGATTTGAGACTTGTTTGATTGAAGTCTCAAATGTAAGATTAGAGCAGACCTGGGCATTTTGCAGCCTTTTGGGCATCCCTGTCCAGCCAGCGGTATGCCAGTTATAAATTGTACACATGAACAAGTGTTTGCTGAGTATGCATTACAACTGTAGGCTAATGCTTTTGCATATGCCTGTACAGTGACTAATAATTGTTTTTCTGTTAGACATATATTTACACAAATGATTACCAGTAGCAGCTTATGACAATAACTGGTTTACTGCTGTTTGTTTTTTTTAATAGGAGAAAATTAATAATGAACAGAATTATGTTTAGGTCATCATTGGTTTGGCCCTACAACACAGCTCCGTGACCCCCAATAGAAATTAATTTTACACCACTGGATTAGAGCATCGCAAATAGCCTACTGATAGACTTACATGATGCTTTGACTTATGCCCGTTTCAAAGTTAGTCTGTTTATTATTTTAACATTCTAATATAAATATTTTGACCATTAATCGCCTTCAGTAAAACATTGGCCTCAAACGAAAGTTGTAGGCCTATATCTTCTGTCCACCAGAAGGCAGTGTATGAGTCATCATGAACATTCAAGTGCGGTAGGATCAATAGGCTATTCTAGTTAAAAGGTGTAGGCTTACTAAAAATGAAGTATTTATGCGTTAACATTATTGAGGAAACAGATCTAGTATGGGATTGAAGATGAATGAGCAGAATACAACTAAAGAAGTTACGACCACGGAGTTCACAATGGACAAAGGCCTAACCGTTACACTAGTTTATAGGAGCCAAGATGATGAATAAAAGCCTAGCCAGATTAACATTTCACCGCGCATAAAAAACGCATTTGCAAACACAAAAAATAATATCCATAATATGAGCCTAAAAGATAATAGGCCTATTCGTTTAAATCTTATCCTTATTTTTATAATATTCGAACTGCATTTAACGGAAGTTTGGAGGCAAAGCCCTATTTCTTTGTCAAATTGTCAATTTGGTAAATGGAAGTCTATGGGTAGAGTAGGCTAGGCTAAGTTTTTTTATCAAACGCAGACCATAGTAACGTTGATTGCGATGATTGCGGGTGTCTGGCGGTGACTGGTAGATGCTTTGTGTTGTTTTGTTTTTTTTCTTTTTTCATTTCATGTACGATGCCAATCCTAAATGACCCATTGCTTGAATATCTTTAGATAGACATACAGTATCGGGCTTTCCGGAACCCCCTCAGCCAGTCACTGTAGATACACTTGCTCATGTTGTGGTGTAGACGTTTGCCACTGGTCTCCACTCTACAGATTATGTTGATTCATGGCATTTGGCGCGGAATCCTAAATATGACGTAAGGCCTACCAGATTGTAGCCTACCAGATGGGCTGTCCAGTCAATGAGACGTTCCCAGGCTAATGGAATCAGACGTTTTGCAAAATCTCTCTATAAACTTTTGATCTTGTTGTTCTCTCCATTTCATAATAATGAAATTTAAGACCTTCGTTTAAAAAAAATTAAGACTTTGGCAATGAATTTAAGACTTTTTAAGGCCTTAATTTAGGAACATGTAATTTAAGACATTTTTAAGACTTTTAAGACCCCGCGGCTACCCTGACTATTGTAATGTTTCGCAGTGTTACTTGCACTATTTATATCCTTGATTTAATGTCAACATTAATTCAATCATGTACATAAGAAATAACAGAACTCTCCTGAAAATATAGCACTCACAATGCTAGCACAATTAGTTATTTTTATCAGTCATGATATTTACCTCTGTGTAGCTAACTCCAGATCTTTATGATGATGGTGTAGGGCCTTGTCCATATCCCCCAAGTCCATTAGTACATTACCTTGGCAAAAACAGTACATTAGTATATTACCTTGGCAAAGTCAATGTTTTTACACATAAGATAGAAAGTTCATGGGGATATATTTAATTACCAATGCAGCTATGTAGATTTCCCAGCACCTCCCTCTTGTTGGGCAAAATCTCCTTTGTCCATCCTTGTACAACTTTCAGCACTTCATTTGCTCTCTTCAGGGCATCTTGTGCATTGTCTAGGTGCCATAAAAAATTATTAGTTATTATTGCATTTTCCTAAAGTACTGGTAAAGATGACTAGAATTTAGAAATTTCCCTGTAATTCCAGCGAAATGTACTGTGCAGTTGCTTTATAGTGAGGAATAGTTTAAATAGTTAAAATAGTTGAATAGATTAAATAATTAAACAGCTTAACTTGTTAAATAGTCGGATAGTATACAGTATATCACAAAAGTGAGTACACCCCTCACATTTTTGTAAATATTTTATTATATCTTTTCAAGGGACAACGCTAAAGATATGAAAC
This sequence comes from Limnothrissa miodon, assembly GCA_017657215.1. Lineage (NCBI taxonomy): Eukaryota > Metazoa > Chordata > Actinopteri > Clupeiformes > Clupeidae > Limnothrissa > Limnothrissa miodon. The sequence goes on from JAGFZM010000980.1 coordinate 134,623, forward strand.
TCTGATAGAATTTAAAGTAATCAGTGTACAGCTTGTATAATGGTGTAAAGATGTCCCCTCAAAATAACTCAACACACAGCCATTAATGTCTGAACTGCTGGCAACAAAAGTGAGTACACCCCTAAATAAAATGCCCAAATTGTGCCCAATAAGCCCTTTTCCCTTCTATGGAGCAAGTCCACTATTGTTATTCGTCAGAAAAAATTTGAGCCTCTACTCCTAGAGCTTTCGAGATGGAAACACCATTCCAACTCTGACCTCGATTGGTGTGCTTACATTCATCTTTTTTATATCTCTTGTCCGTTATCCCTCTTTTTAAAAAATGGAGCCAGTTTCCACCAAGAAAAAGCAAAAAAAAACAAAAAAAAACAAAGTTTGTCCCCCTATTAGGCTGACCTCGATCAGTTTGCTTACATTCATCTTTTTTTATATCTCTTGTTGTTCGCCCGTTATCCCTCTTTTTCCTTTCGTTCCCATTGAAATGCATGGGGTGGGGAGGCTCCTCAATGAAATGAATGGGAAAAATGCTTGTGTGTGTGTATGAGTGTGTGTGTGTATGTGTGTGTGTATGTGTGTGTGTATGAGTGTGTGTATGTGTTGGAGGTGGTGGGGGGGGTGTTCTCCATTAGAAAGAATGGGAGAAATGCTTTTGTGTGTGTATGTGTGTGTTTGCGTGTGTGTGTATGGGGTTGGTGGGTGGGGGTATGGGGGGTTGGGTGGGGGTTGAGGGGGTGTTAAAATGGGGTTTTGGAGGGTGTGTGTGTGTGTGTGTGTGTGTGTGTGTGTGTGCTTATGTTGGGGGGGTTGGTGGCAAGTCCACTTTGCAGTTTCTGCCGAGAAAATGCAGTCTAGTTAATGTTACAAGGTCTCAGGTGTCCTTGGGGAGCAGGTTTGTTAAATTTGGTGTTATCGCTCTCACACTCTCATCCCACCATGGTAGACCAAAGAAGTTGATTGCAAGTTCTCAGCGTCATGTCCAGAGGTTGGCTTCTGAAAATAGACGTGTGACTGCTGCCAGCATTGCTGCAGAGGTTGAAGAGATGGGGAGCCAGCCTGTCAGTGCTCAAACCATATGCCGCACACTGCATCAAATTGGTCTGCATGGCTGTTGGTGCACAAGAATGGTGCACAAGATGGTGCACAAGAAAGATGGTGCACAAGAAAGCCCGCAAAAAGTTTGCTGAAGACAAGCAGACTAAGGACATGGAATACTGGAACCACAACCTGTGGTCTGATGAGACCAAGATAAATTATTTGGTTCAGATGGTGTCAAGTGTGTGTGAGGAGTACAAAGACAGACGTGTATTGCCTACAAGTCAAGCATGGTGGGGAGAATGTCATGGTTAGGGTTGCAAAATTCCGGGAATTTTCAAAGTTGGAAACTTTCCATGGGAATTAACGGGAATTTATGGGAATGAACAGGAATTAATTGGAAAAAACTGGAAATGATCTCAACTAAAGGTCAGGGACATAAAGATAGTTGGTAGAAAATAATATTTTTGCAGTCTTGGCTAAAACTATGAGATGTGATATGCATAAAGTTGAGTAGCCTATAATTTGCTAGTCTTCAATCACAGGGGCATAACACACTTCTTAATGCAGGGCTATTGAGGCCACACCTCCTGTACACATTGTGCATCCTCCCATCACATGCTCAATGATTTCTAGAATTATGGACTGCTAAACCTTTATGAGCCACATACAGTCACTGATACAGACACGTGAGGCCACACATTTGAGGACTACAAACAGTCAAGCAAGTTATGATGATATAACTTAGATGATATTTGTTCTAAAATGTTAGATTTTAGCTAGCCCAATCAAAATATAGATTGCTAGCTCACTGGTAAGGCAGATATGTTAAAGGTAAGCTAGCTAGCACCTTTGTATTAAAGAAGTTAGCTTATCATGGTGCTAGATAGCACAAAATGTTCTGTTTCTTCTGCGTCCTGCTAAACAGTTTTACATAACCACACCTGATTTCATACATCATTTAAATGTTTTGATAGCCCTTTCCATTTGTTCAGTTTACAATCTACATATTTTTCTTTTAACAGAAAAATGCTATATTTTTATTTTAATTGTATCTTTTTGGCAAAAATGTCTTTTTATGACAAAGTATGTTGTTGGTATATGAGTCATATGGTCTATGTTTCTTAAAATCATCCAAAATTTCCAGTTAATTCCCATAAATTCCACAAATTTCCATTTTTTAATATTTCTAAAATTCCCAAGCTAAAGTTTCCATGGAAAGTTTCCGGAAAGTTTTCAGAAATTTACCGGAAATTTTCCACCCCTTTGCAACCCTAGTCATGGTTAGGGGCTGCATGAGTGCTGCCGGCACTGGGGAACTACAGTTCATTGAGGGAACCATGAATGCCAATATGAACTGTGCCATACTGAAGAAGAGCATGATCTGCCTTCGGAAACTGGGCCGTAGAGCAGTATTCCAACATGATAATGACCCCAAACACACTTCTGAGACAACCACTGCCTTGCTGAAGAAACTGAGGGTAAAAGTGCTGAACTGGCCAAGCATGTCTCCAGACCTAAACCCTATTGAGCATCTATGGGGCATCCTGAAATGGAAGGTGGAGAAGCGCAAGGTGTCTAACACAAGGAGGAGTGAAAGAGGATTCCCGTGGCAATCTGTGAAACTCCATGCCCAAGAGTGTTAAGGCAGTGCTAGAAAATAATGGTGGCCACACAAAATATTGACACTGGGCACAGTTTGAAAATTTTCATTTACAGTCAGTGTCACATGAAATGGCCCGGCTGCACGCACGTACCTCACGTGCGTCATGTGTGTGTCACGCACTATTTAATTATTTTTTTTTTCTGAAGAAGCTGCAGTGTACCCAAACAACCACCAGGTGGCACTTGGGAGCATAACATAGCCTACAGCTGTCAGGAAATAAAGTTGAGCTGAAATAGGCTAGTTATACTGAATAGCCTACTGTAAATAGTCTGTTATTTGTGTTTGTGTTAACCAACCCCAGGCTAAATATAGTAATTAATAATTCAATTCAATAAAAATAGCCTAATTAATACATGTTATGCAAGTGCAATTTACGATCTGGTCCGTGTACTTTTTCGTTCATTCATTATTGGATTGTGGATGTTACATGGGAAATGAAAAAAGGCTTGTAGTCTATATGAATTTGTACAGGTAGTGTATTATTTCTTAGACAGAAACTAAAGCAAAGGTTGCGTGTCTTTTAGGAATTGAAAATGAAATTCTAAAATATAAAAAACTAGCGTTCTGAATTAAGACTTGTGACCCTTTTGGAAGTAGGCTAACGTTAGCAACTCTTTGGGGCGAATTGGGCATGGCATGGGTTTGTTTTGACACTGTCACCGCATCACATTGCGCGGGGGCGATGGCTGCTAGGTGGGGCACGGCCCTCAAATAGCCCCACCTTGCCGCCGACTCTGTGGCAAAGGACGCGCGTCACAATAAATGAACTAGGCTACACGCGTGTTCACTAGGCTACACGCGTGTTCACTGGCTATGGACTACAGTATGGCTCCAGAACGGGGTTCTGTTATTGCAATACTTACTTGATTTACTTGATTCTGTTATTGCAATGTGTAATTTTGAGTGTAAGATGTGAAATAGTAGGTCTACTTCAATTCAATAAAAGTCTTCACAAGGACATGCATTTTGTGCTGCTTGCGAATGAGGGATTTAGGGATATAGGTAGGCTATTTGAATCACTCTGCAGTTTTTGTAAACAATTAGTCGCCCATCCTCCCAGCAGATCGTTTGCACGTATAGCCTCGCCCCTCCCCCCGATCTTTATACACAATGCGTGAGATGATGGGTGCTGAGAACCTGGTGTCGCAAAACGCACCTTCTGTAGGGGAGAGCCGGGAAGATTGAACCGGGGGACGAATTAACCATTGAGATTTTCTCGTAAACCATTCACAATTCGAACATGAAATTTTGTCATCCCAGCGTGATACATCTAATCATAGGGAAACGTATAGGGCCGTAGTGCCATTGTGAACAACGCCATCATGACATTCACAGTATAAATTGTGACAGTTTGCATTGCTTCCCTGATGCGATGCATAGTCTTTTATCGGTCTTGTGATATTGTCTATTCTCGGGCCACTGTCGCTGTGTCGGACCAGTTTCAGCAAAGTAGGCAAACCGGAATGCAGAATTAAATGGTGCAACCCAAAAGACTAAAATACTGAAGTAAGGAGTAAAGTTCTGGGGTCAGCTCAACGTGAATTTGCCTGCAACAAAGATTGTTTAATAACTACTTAAATATTATGAGAACTGCAGCATTGACTAAAAGGGGTCTTTGTCACATATTGTCAGTATAAAGCATGAAACCAACTAGAAATATGAAAATATAATCGGGAGTCCGGTAGGCTAGTAACGGGAGTCCGGTAATGATTCCATTGTTCATTCGCTGTGAACATATAGCCTAGTAGGCCTACTGTGCCTTTTGTCTCAGTAAATTAAAATATCCACGTTTGTGAGAATAGCTACAATTGGATGGGAGGGCAAAAAGCTGGCAAATGTTGCAATGTGCAGTTGTTGCGAACAAAATGGGACAGGGTAAGAGTTGCTTGCCCTGTGAGTTGCCCGCCGTGGCTTCCAGTCACTCGGTATACAATTCTGCTACAACGTGCCTCTCAACAAATGAACTACTCAATGAACTACTCATTTAGAACTTAGAATAAAAAAATGCCGCTGGCCCGGAGCAGCATTACTGAACGCAATATGAGCAGAGGGCAAACCGCATTCGGCACATTTAGGTCTACATTGCATATTGCGAAAATAGAACACAAATTAACATTTTATATTACATTATATTTATATACATTATTATATAACGTTTTTCATGTGTGTTTGTGGGCAAGGAACAGTCGTGTTTTCTGTGTCTCTCTTTGGAAATGATGTCTCGGTAAGCTATTTTGTGTTATAATTCCTAATAAAGCTGGGGATTTGCTACTTGGCGCAGGCTGATTGTGAAGCCATAGGGTCCAAAATTGTAAAGTAATTCTAGCATAAAAATTTAACCATATCAGACCAAACTGTATATTGCAAAAATAGAACACGGAAGTAAACTAACGTCTCTTGCTCCGCTTGACTCTCCGAATGTTGTGCAATCATTAGAGAGGTCTTGTGCTGTCTTCTAGCGGCGGCAGCTGCACTGACACATCACTTAATGCCGTGACTCATGTTTTACGTGAGTCTCGTGGCAACTCCCAGTTGGTAATGACTGTAAATGCATAAATGTAAATGTAAATGTGATTGGCATAAACACCGCTAAATGATATATGATAAATATGTAGGTGTATAGATATGTACCTATTGTCTGTGTTATATTACTGCGAAACTTCCCTTGTCACTGGTCTGATTACATATTCGTGTCAATGGTCGCGGTGGCCAGCTTTGGTCTGTCTATACCCAACGTTACGTAATGGAACATTGGTGGGAAATTAGAATCATCAGAAATTGAGGTAAAAAAACACTCACTTTTTCATAAAATATACAGTTTTGTGATACCCATCATCATTAAGAACAATGGATAACTGTTTAAATGTTTATTACCAACAAGAAAGTTGCGCAAACTCGCTACTCATTAGCCCTGTTTATACCAGGGACCAAACCTGAAGCTTGAACTTAAGCCCAGCCCAGGTAGGAGTTTATACTAGACAGGGCTGGGCTAAAACTGGGCTAAACCTGGAAGGGTTGTCCTGACAACAGGCCCACCTCAATTGTCAGGGCAGCAGCCCAAGCCTTGGTGCTTACACATCATAATCAATTTTTACTACGGTTACGGTCTTTTTAATCTGCTCATGGAATGTTGCATCTCTGTGGTGCTAGCTGCATCAAAAACCTTCAACTAATACAAAATGCTGCAGCACGAGCACTCACTAGGACAAAAAAATATGAACATATCTCACCTATCCTTGCTTCTTACTGTCATTACCAACTGGGAGTGGCCACGAGACTCACGTAAAACATGAGTCACGGCATTACGTGATGTGTCAGTGCAGCTGCCGCTGCTAGGAGGCCTTAACGATTGTAACGTTATATAGACCCCCAGGCCCCTATTCTGACTTTATGACTGAATTCTCAGAATTTCTTTCCTCACTAGTCATTAAAACTGATAATATTATAGTGTTGGGCGATTTCAACATCCACGTCGATGATGTAAATAATAGCCTGGCATCAGCGTTCCAATCCTTAATTGAACACATTGGCTTTTTCCAACATGTTAATACACCCACACATAAAGGTAGTCATACTATTGACCTTGTTCTAACATATGGTGCACAAATAGAACAACTTGCTATCCTACCTCAATGTCCTTCACTAACTGACCATTCCCTAATAACTCTAAAGACTACAATAGATTCTACAGCCCCTAACTCTATTTGCTACCACACTAGACGAATAACCTCCCAAGCCACAAGCGACTTCATAAATAAAATTCCTTCTCTTCTTGAACCCTTAATGACACAATACACATTAAAAGGCCCTCCTCCCAGCCCTACTCAAGTTGATCAATTAACTGATAATGTTATAGATGCACTTTACACTACATTAAATTCCATTGCGCTACTTAAAAAGAAAATTAGAAAACAAGACAAAATTGCCCCATGGTATACAGCACAGACACGCTCAATGAAGCAAGCTGCACGTAAACTTGAGAGAAAATGGTATGCCACCAAACTTGAAGTGTTCCATCTTGCATGGAAAGACAGCCTAAAAGACTATAAGAAAGCACTTAATAATGCAAAAACAGAATACTACTCCTCACTTATAAATGATAATAAAAACAATCCCAAATTCCTCTTTAACACAATATCACGCTTAACTAAAAGTAGGAATGAAGTGACACACTCAATTCCAATAACATTAGACAGTAATGATTTCATGATTTTTTTTAATGATAAAATTGAATGTATTAGAGGTAAAATAAATAACACCATTCAAACCTCAAATTCAGCTGGTTCCCCTATAATGGAAACAGCAACCCCTAGCCGACCTATAGCATACCTGGACTCGTTTACACCTGCCAGTATATCTGAAATTATCAAGCTGATCTCATCAAGTAAGGCCTCTACTTGTCTACTGGATCCAATTCCTACTGATCTCCTTAAGGCTACTCTCCCTAGCCTAGCTGAGCCGATACTTAATATTATAAATCACTCTCTTGCAGCAGGACATGTTCCCAAACTTTTCAAGACATCTGTCATTAAGCCTTTAATCAAAAAGCCCAACCTTGACCCTGATGTCCTGGCTAACTACCGACCTATATCCAACCTCCCATTTATATCAAAGATTCTTGAAAAAATAGTGTCTAAGCAAATTCGTACTTTCTTGGACGCAAATAACATTCAGGAAACCTATCAATCTGGCTTTAGAGCGTATCATAGCACAGAATCAGCCCTAGTAAAGGTCTACAATGATCTCCTTATCTCATCTGATAATGGATGCATTTCATTATTAATCCTACTGGATCTAAGTGCTGCTTTCGACACTATTGATCACAGCATCCTACTACATAGACTTGAGCATATGATTGGCATCAAAGATTCTGCATTAGCCTGGCTCAGGTCATACCTTACTGGACGTTACCAGTTTGTACATGCACATAATGAAGCATCATGCCACACTGAAGTCAAGTATGGTGTGCCCCAAGGATCAGTACTGGGACCTCTGCTATTCTCCCTTTACATGCTACCTTTGGGATCTGTTATTAGAAAACATGGCATTACCTTCCACTCTTACGCAGATGATACCCAACTATACCTTTCAATGAAGCCTAATGACTGTACGCCAGTAACAAAACTTGTTGCCTGCCTCAGTGACATCAAAAACTGGATGACTAATAATTTCCTTTGCTTAAACTCTGATAAGACTGAAGTCATGTTGATTGGCCCTAAAAACCTGACCAACACTTTACCCCATCATCAGAGCTTACTTAGTGACCTTTCACTCACACCTAACACAAAGGTCAAGAACCTTGGGGTGTATATTGATCAAGACCTCTCTTTAAATAGTCATGTAAAGCATATCTCCAAAACCTCATTCTTTCATTTACGCAACATTGCTAAGGTCAGAAAATTCCTTTCTTTTGAGGATGCAGAAAAACTAATACATGCATTTGTTACCTCCAGACTTGACTATTGCAATGCACTGTTCTCTGGATGTGGTACTAGCTGCATCAAAAACCTTCAACTAATACAAAATGCTGCAGCACGAGCACTCACAAGGACAAAAAAATATGAACATATCACACCTGTCCTTGCTTCCTTACATTGGCTTCCTGTTAAAAGCCGAATTGATTTTAAAATACTTCTCCTAACATATAAAGCCCTTAATGGCCTTGCTCCAGCATATATTAAAGACTTACTTGTTCCCTACCACCCTTCTAGACCCCTAAGGTCACAGAATGCTGGTCTCCTAGTAATTCCTAGAATATCAAAATCAACAATGGGCGGAAGAGCTTTCTGCCATCGTGCGCCTGTCCTGTGGAACAAACTCCCTTCTAACATTCGTCAAGCGGACACTCTCAACACCTTTAAGTCTAGACTCAAAACCTTTCTATTTACTGACCCCTTTAGTTAGGGATGGTGTATGGTAAGCCACATCTCCTCAGGGTTTTATTGGAAAGGACTGCTTCTGCTGTAAGCTCCTGTCCAGGGCTTGGTGGCCACTGACCATTTCCTTTGGTGGTGTTGGCTTGTTATACATCATACCTTAGTTATGCTGCTATAGTTTAATGCCGCCACAATCCACCCATCTGTTAAGCCGTACAATTTTCACTCTGTCTTTCTCCTCCTCTCTTTTCCTCTCCACTTACTTCTCTCTCTTCACTTAGCCAACATCTGTATATGGTTTCACATGCAATATAACTCACATTCTCTGAAATCTGATGGAGACTGTTCTAACTCATCTCCTCTTGATTTTCCATGCCTTTACCACCCTGCCGTGAGTCATCACTGCCTTCCACTGCCTGCGCCTGCACCTCCTGGGTTCTCCTGGGACCTTCTTCCAACGTGATCCGGCGGCACTCCTGAATGGTCCTCAACCCACTCCACTGTCCATGCCACTGCCTCCCTGCTGAGGGTCACCCCTGCCCTCCACTGCCTGATCCTGCATCTCTGGCTTCCTGGGCGGTCTGCCTTCAGCTCACAGATGACCCTGACATGATTGTTACAGCCTCTAGCTGGCCCCTGGCTTGACTGCGCCTAATGACATGGGACTATATCCTGGGATTCTAATGGGACTCCTATATTACTGTACTTTATTTACCAAAATTTTCTTGTAATATGTATCTAATGGAATAATAGTGGACTACTCACCATCTAAGAGACTGAAAACCTGCCCTAGGCAGTTGGGTTAGCCCCTTGAGCCGTCGGAACTGCCCAAGGTTTCTTCCTCTACCATAACAAGTAAAAACAAAAAACGCTGCGAGGGAGTTTTTCCTTGCCCCTGTTGCTCATTGGGCCTCTTGTGTTAAGCGCTTTGTGACATGCCTTTTGTAAAAATGCGCTATATAAATAAAATTGAATTGAATTGAATTGAATTGAATAGGAGGCAGCATAAGACCTCTCTAATGATTGCAAAACATTCGGAGAGTCAAGCGGAGCAAGAGACGTTAGTTTACTTCCGTGTTCTATTTTTGCAATATGCAGTTTGGTCTGATATGGTCAAATTTTTATGCTAGAATTACTATACAATTTTGGACCCTATGGCTTAACAATCAGCCTGCGCCAAGTAGCAAATCCCCAGCTTTATTAGGAATTATAACACAAAATACCGAGACATCATTTCCAAAGAGAGACACAGAAAACACGACTGTTCCTTGCCCACAAACACACATGAAAAACGGTCTACCAGCTCTAACACCATCAATCAAGCCTAGATTCTATGAACTAGTTATACAACTAGTTAGCCTATATGTTCATTTGTGTTCTATTTTCGCAATATGCAGTTTGGTCTGTTATGTTTGTACGTAGGCTACGTGAAGAAACTTCGTTTTACCTTCTTTTGAAGCATCTTCAAAATCCACCGAAAACTACATCCATCAATGAGGATTTAACTGTAGGTTAAATCAAAGTCCTTCTCCTATAAAAACGTCTCTGGCAGAATTTCACCTTCAGCTGAATTAACGGTGCTGCAACAAATATAGGCCTAAATGTGCCAAATGCGGTTTGCCCTCTGCTCATATTGCGTTCAGTACACTGCAGCTTCTTCAAAAAAAAAAAATTAAATAGTGTGTGACACACAAACGACGCACGTGAGGTTCGTGCGTGCAGCCGGGCCATTTCATGTGACACTGACTGTACATTGGCTACCTGTCAAAAGCCGAATTGATTTTAAAATACTTCTCCTAACATACAAAGCCCTTAATGGCCTTGCTCCAGCATATATTACAGACTTACTTGTTCCCTACCACCCTTCTAGACCCCTAAGGTCACAGAATGCTGGTCTCCTAGTAATTCCTAGAATATCAAAATCCACAATGGGAGGAGGAGCATTCTGCCATCGTGCGCCTGTCCTGTGGAACAAGCTCCCCTCTAACATTCGCCAAGCGGACACTCTCAACACCTTTAAGTCTAGACTCAAAACTTTTCTATTTACTGACCCCTTTAGTTAGGGACGGTGTATAGTAAGCCACACCTCCTCAAGGTATTATTGGAAAGGACTGCCTCTGCTGTAAGCTCCCGTCCAGGGCTTGGTGGCCACTGACCATTCCTTTGGTGGTGTTGGCTTGTTATACATTATTCCTTAGTTATGTTGCTATAGATTAAAGGGATAGTTCGGTTTTTAACACATTGAGCCCCTTTCACAGGTTGTCTAAAATGAAATAAAGTGGCTGACACCAAAATCTTGATGATTGTTCCTGTCTCGGCTATTTGGGAAATATAGAATCGCCTCTGCCTGCCTTTAAAATGGCTAGCAATGGGCATGTGTTGTTTCTATCCTTAAAACACTGGTTTTAAAAAAGTGCTACTCATGGAGTGATTAGTGGCGTTTGCTGATGTTCCAACCCAAGTATCGTAGCAAAATACAGTTTCTGTCATGTTTATATATTATTTGTATGATTATTTCTTATGTATTCTTTTCTAAGATATTACCTGCTGTCTCTTTATATGTGCAAAGGTGTTTCCACCCCTAATTATGTGATTGTCTCACAGAACTGAGGCCAATTGTCTAATTGCCTACCAAAGGTTATATGAGGTGCCTCTACTGTGTTTGAAATATGACTCTGACGAAGACGTAATGTCGAAACGTTAGTCAATCTTGCACAAATAAAAAGACTGCAAGTTTCATCAGTGTGCTCCTGTCCTCTCCTTTAACCTGCACCTCTTGCCTCCTGGGTATCGAACCAACCCCACCGAAAATGCCATCCTGCTGAGGACCTTCTTCCAACGTTTGATCTGGCGGCACTCCTGAAAGGTCCTCAACTCACTCCATGGTCCATGCCACTGCCTCCCTACTGAGAGTCACCCCTGCCTTCCACTGCCTGATCCTGCATCTCTAGGTCCTGGGCGGGCTGCCTTCATCTCCACAGACAACCCTGACATGATTGATACAGCCTCCAGCTGGCCCCTGGTTTGACTGCACCTAATGACATGGGACTATATCCTGGGATTATAATGGGACTCGTATATTACTTTATTTATACAATATTTTTCTTATAATGTGTACCTAATGGAATAATGGTGGCCTAATGGTGGCATAATCTGAGAGACTGAAAATCTGCCCTCGGCAGTTGGGCTAGCCCCTTGAGCCGTCGGAACTGCCCAAGGTTTCTTCTTTTACCATAACCAAGTAAAAACAAAAAACGCTGATAGGGAGTTTTTCCTTGCCCCTGTTGCTCATTGGGCCTCTTTGTGTTAAGCGCCTTGAGACATGCCTTTTGTAACAATGCACTATATAAATAAAATTTAATTGAATTATCATGTCTGAATGTCATGTCAAAATCATGCACTGACGTAAATTTTCAATAAAAATTATGTCTCTGAGTTTTTGTCTGTGTCTACTTTTCATATGCATAGCAACTTGATCTAATTATTAGCTATGCTAATGAGCTGTCAGTCATTTCATCAACAGGATATCAAGTTATCAACAGGATATTACGATATCAATATATGAAGTTTATGGTACACAAAGATGCAAGTTTAGGAAATATGGCTAACGTAGGATATTATATTACAACCCTCAATAATTCCAACTGTGCCGGATACCTGAAGTTGGCACTCAGCAATAGTCACCAGTTGCCTGATCCCTATGGCATTCCCTCAGAGAAGTGTGTGGTAGAGAGGTCTAAAGGGGGGGGGGGGGGGGGGGGTTTGGGGGGGGTCCACCTTGCGGTTTCTTTTATTTATTTTTCTAAGCAGTGTAACAAAGTAGGCTACATTAATGGCTGTAAGCACTGGATGCGGTTGAGAGAAGAAACCGTGGTCTTGTCCACAAGAAGACAAAATGGTCATCATTTCCAAAACGTGTTCTGTAAATATGGAGTCAGCTCAGAAAATGTGTGCGACCACATGAATGTACGCAAAACGAGTGAAAACTATGTAAAACATACACCAAACCTGCCGGTGGCGCTGTGACAATGTGAAAACGGAACTACGCAACAACAACAACAGACAACAAAACAATACGCATGCGCAGTAGCACAGCTGAACTGTACGGCGACATTGTTGTTGTCATTTGCGAAGTTT
>JAGFZM010000981.1:0-61009 GCA_017657215.1 Limnothrissa miodon
TCAGAGGACAATTCAGTGTTCTTACCTGTGGCTGTAGCCGCAGACTCTACGGTGCACGTGCCGTCATGTAGCTCTTCGTCTACCAGCTTGGCTTCTGCAGAAGAAAAGAAAGAGGATGCCAGTCAATGAAACAGTGTGGTCCCCCTACTTGTTATTAGAACCCCCCACCCCCCCCAAGTACCAATGAAAATGGTTACTTTTTAGCACATGAGAAGAAAGTAGACACAACTCCAAAGTGGTGTGAATTGGAGAGACTGAAATGGACGGTCAACCCGCACACAAAAAAACAAGATAGGATTAAAAGGAGCAGAATGGGTGCAGTGTTCACCCAACTACCCATTATATTGACTAAAGCTCCAAACATATGGCTGTGTAAAAGGCAATTAAGTCAACCAGAAAAGGATTTCGATGGCTGGAATTGAGTCCAGCCGCCACCGGTCTTAGAACCACCTGAAACGGTATCCCTCAGTCAGTGTGCCGCTATCTAGAGCAGCGTTTGAGAAGAACAAAAAGGGCAGAAGAACCCTGCAAAGGCCCCAAATAAAGAGCTGAGGGAGACAGCAACCACATCAGAAGAAGGCAAACTCAACGTCTGTTTGATAATGTCCTCAGGGACATGGCAGTCTGAGCACTCTCCTGCCACACAGATATTAACCCCATTTCTGATACAAAGCTGGAGCAAAATGATTTCATCATGAGTACACAGGCATCAACAGAAATCGCACTGATCCAGATCACGAGTCCCACAGATAACACAACACTGAAGATTATTGCTTTGGCAACCTGTGGCCTAGGCTCAAGTCCTCCACAGCAGATGGGGGAGACAAGAGGCTGTTCTGACAGACATTTGTAGTTGGACCTAGGACAGTGACAAATAAGCGTTTGCAAGATTCAACTAAAAATATACATACAGTATATTAACCCTAAAAATGGCAGGGTTGAGCCTAGGGATGTACAGGCTCCGCTGATGTTATGCATCCAGAAGTGAGTGAGGTTTAAGGGGTGGGTGTAATGGATACCAGCTAGCCAGCTGTGTGTGCAGAATGTTAATAAATCTCTCCCAGTACCTTAAGAGACATGTTAGGTCAGTTAACTGGCAGCCTTGGCTTTTCCAAAACACACTAATCTTACTAAGCCACCAATGCTGCTGTCACGGATTCAAGTCCACATGGGATGACCTTGGTTATACTTGTTACAATTCCAAATCAAATTTGCGTTCTAGAGCTGTTCAAGCACTAGGGAGAGCAAGAGGAACCCAGTCACACCCCTCTAGAGATGTTGGAAATGAACTAATCACCATTGCCAGGTCTGCCCCACCTGTACACCAGCTGCAGAAAACCAGATGGAGGGACAAGGGTCTTCACAAACATTCAAATAATAAAAACATCATAACTACCTTCTTAAACGACTTCCCTAAAGTATTAATTTGCCCTGAAATAGAAAAGTGCTAGGTCTAATGTTTTCTAATGTTTTTTTTTACATGTAATTCTCCCTATGATTTTTATGACTTTTCAATGATACCGAGGTCACATTTGTTGTATAACACATTTGTTGTATAACTTAAGTGAGTGGATATTGGCTTCAAATCACTTTTTAATGTATATTTTAAAAGCAAGTTACCAAAACTGAAACACAGCAAGTTTACTTTCTGACATAACATCTTGTCTTCTGACACAAAAGGCTCCTTATACCAAATGAAACACCACTTGATATAATAAGTTCCCAATATTAATTCAGTTTTATTACTTTCTACAGTATTAAATGGTTCTCATGTAGGATCATGCAAATTTAAAGCATTAGGGAGAATTTCTTTTTTCAGACAAAGAAATTCTTTGGTTCATATTGATTTAGTTGATTTCACAATTACACAATTCCGTCCAAACTAAATAATAGCAGATTTGGTTTAGTTAGTTTGGATTGGTTTGGTCAAAAATTATTTTGTCAGATTAATTTCAAATTTTAACCATGTCAACCCTGTGGCCACAAAAGAAGAGAATCACTCAGTGACCCGCCTACAGATCTCTTATACTGTGCAAATGTATGGAGGAGGCCTGGTGTGAAGCCAGCCAATCCTGGCTTTAATTCACTGCCTGATGGCAGACACTCAAGGCGTCATACCAACATCCATCTGTAGTGAAAACGCATGGAGAGGGTAGGGGGTTGGGGGTGGGGTATGTAGGGGAGAACATGCTCAGCCTTGGAATCCCAGACACCAACTACATGGTTGTTGGAGATGTAAGCAGTGCCCCATTTGCCAACAGGCCATGTTCTTCACATGCTGTACAGAGAGAGACCGCATTGGACCCAACAGGCCTCCCTCATTAGTTCCTTTATTTGGTGTTCACCTAGCTATCCAGCATCCATCAGAAAGCAGTTATTAAAACCATTTAGAAATGCACTACCTAAGGTGCTGTACGTTATAGCATGTGTATCTGTACATGCATGTGTATCAGCATCTCCAGTCAGCATAGATGGGCAGGTGCACTCGGGACTCAGGATCAAGTCTGACCTTCCATCATATCCCAGCTCAACCCCTGCTCTCCCTTCCTCTCTCACTCACTTCCTGTATTTCTTATCCATTTAAGATAAAGGCAAAGAGACAAACAACAGCAAGACAAGAGCAGCTTCAAATTTACACATCAAGCGCTTAATTCTACTGTCCACAATCCACACTGGAGATGAAGATGGCACAGAGGGACTCTGGCTGCGCATCAGCTTCAGAACAACCAGAGCCGGCAAGCACCCAGGACCCGAGACCAAAGCAATACTGAGGTTGCTGAGCTACTCTATAAAAGGGGCAGAATGCACAAGCAGTCTCCTGGATATCCTCACACACACAGCTAGTCCAAAGCAAAGAGGAGTCGGAGACCACACACACAAAGCCTCACAAGAACTATCAGTTACTAAGAAAAATGTGTGAATAGTTTGCACAAGTTAACTGCATGCTGACAACAGCTCTTTTACAACCATCTGGTGTTCTTTCTTTCTTATGTCCCCCTCCCCCTAACCACACGCGCACACACACAAACACAAAGCCTCCCCCACACATTGGCTTTCTATGAAACACCTAGCATGTGTTCAGGCACCTAGCAGAGCTTTAGCATGGGACAATCCTGGGTGCAATGACTAGCGGGCTGTGGGGATGGCAGAGGGCTGCACACCCTACTGTTCACACACTCGTCTTGGGTACAATGATGGGGTAGGGAGCAGCCCAAATAGAGGCCAAACAGAACAGCCTTGGAGGGCTGCTGGAATAATGAGCAGATTTGAGAATTCAAGAATTAGATACAACGTAGGTCAAATAGTGAAAAAAAACTAAACAAAACTGAAACCCTTCTCTGTGACCTCAACAGTCAGTGCTAATTGCTGTTTGCACGGAAATCTCTCATTCCTATACCTACAGACAACTCTCAGCAACATTATACAACAACACTTGATTTAGTAACTTCAGAGAAGATTTCTTCTTTTAAAAGCTGGCTGTGTCAGGCAAACACAAAGACGAGGAAGCTCTGGGGGTGGCAGCTTCCTAATCATGCATCTCCGATGCACAACGAACACAAACATACAGCTTTTATCGACTTATCTATTTTTTGTATTTTACCTCCACATCTGAAATTCAGGCCAAATACCCAACAAAGATCATTTTCAAAAAGCTGACAAGGTCACCATTTCATACAAAAGCTATTGTGTCTGGCAAATTCACTTTCTGTGCCAAGCAGAGACAGACTGCTACTTTGGTTGTGAGCATGCTGCCATTCTCATTAGTGAGTTTACAACAAAACGTCTTTGGTGAATGGCTGCTATATTAAAGGCAAAAACCTTAGATTTTGTTTGTCAGCGCAGAATATGAAAAAGATACAGCTCAGCCTTCTGAAAACTCCATAGACAGGAAGAGTCTGCGATTGTTAACACACTAGAGCATCTTTACAAAGCGAGCAATGATGCTTTTGTCCACTGCTAATAATCTGCCAGGCCCTTTAGCTAAATGGCCAACAGTAGCTGTGTTTGGATGTAAAGCATGGCAGGAGCGGAGAGGAGCGGAGAGGAGCGGGAGGAGGGGATTAAAGAGCAAATGGGGGAGAGAGAAAAGAAACCAAACGCTGTCTCTTCATCTGCCATAACAAAAACAATTGTGGCCACTTCACACACTTGCAGGCCAGTGACACTCCTCCTCCCCCGCCTCCTCCTCCTCCTCCTCCTGCAGCAAGGAGCCACTCCCGGCCCCACTCAATGGACTCCGCTTTGGCACATAGCAAAGTTAGGAGGGCCCACAAAGGCTGGCAGCAGATTTAACATTTCTCTCTCTCATCTCCCCCCGCTGAGATCTCTAAAATCTACTCATTGAACCCAGCCTCTAAGAAGCATACATGTGTGTGTGTGTGTGTGTGTGTGTGTGTCTGCGTATGTGCGGGTTTAGCACTACACTATGGTACCCATAATAAAAAATAGTGGAGGAAAGGGACAAAATAAAAAAAATAACACTCTCATTACACATATAAAAACGTAAGTCTTGCTTGACCATCATGCTCAGACAGATTAGATGAGGTGCTTGGCCGGGAGCCTGCATGTTGTCTGAGGTCCCGGGCCTACTAAAGCCCTGAACTGCTCCCACTTGCTCCAGCCACTCATCCAGCACTGCTAATCCAATAAAGTGCGGGCTACGCCGCGGCTGTACGGCAAACCTGGGAAGTCTCCAGATGGGGAAGAAACAACAAACTTTGGCAACACGTAGCGCACTTTTCAAGACCGCTTCAACCTTTGGCAAACACAGGAAAAAATTCTGGCCGACACCCAGAAAATGTTTATAAAGACAACACAGAAAGAAGAAAACGCCACCACGCGCACACAGCCAAAAAAATGCTTAAGCTTAAATCAAACCTTAGCCACAGCCACCCACTCCTAGGCTTGAGACGATCCAGACACCCTCAGCCCATGCGTGTGTTTGCTCTCAGAAAAAAAAGGGCTTTTCCAACGAAAACAAAAAACTGTCGGTCCATTGTGTGGCGGCACTCACCAGACACCTCTTCCCCCGTCTGCTCACAAACAGCAGCTGCGGCGGGGACTTCTGCGGCGGGGCCTTCTGCCAGCTCTTCAGTCCTCTCATGAACTCGGCTGGGCTGGCAGTCCATGGGGCTGGGGGGCTTCAGCTCCGCGTCCGCCGGCTCCTCGGCCCTGGGAGGGGCTAGCGTGAGCCGGGCCTCCAGGTCGGGGCTGGTGCGTCTGCAGCTGCAGCAGACGTACTCCACGCCTGGCTGGGACTCCACAAAGCCCTCGACCTGCTGCTCACACTCCAGGTGGAAACACCTACAAACAGAGCACAGATAAAGGCAGGTAAGATGGAGGGCACAGAACAAGATAAGAGGAACCCTTGAAGAGGGAATTTTGAATCAATCCATAGCCCTGTTTGTGCTTATTGAACGTCACTGGTCACCGTCAGTAAAAAGAACTCAAACTTAAGAACTTAAAGTATGACAAAAAAAAGAATAAGGATATAAGAGAATAATAATGAAAAAAAAAGAAAGAGAAGCACATGTCCATCACACTAACCCAATGTTGGTAGGCCTATCGAGGTGGAAATACAAAAAAAGTATTACTTTCAAATACTTCAACCACTCTCCCACTCCCCAGGTACCTTTTGCAGCTGTGGCAGGAGAGCAGGTGGGGCTGGATGTCAGGGTCCAGGCCCTCGCCGCACAGAGAGCAGGTCAGCGCTGGGTCCTGCTGCCCGGCACACGCCTCGCACAGCAGCCCCGAGTGATGCCAATGCCCGCTGGTCCGCGTGCCACACTGGTCGCACACGCGACAGTTCTACCGGCGGAAGAAACAAATGCATTAGGCACCGCTTTCATACATTTACTTAAGATCCAGTATCCCCAAAGAAAAACAATCAATCATCAAGTCATTTGTTTGTTTCATTGTTCAATTTGGGAGGCAGATCAAGGGCCAATTTTGCTGTGTGAGGTAAGAAACGACTTAACACTGGGGTTACAGTGTACGTACTTTGCATCTCCAACCACCAGCGGGAAGGCAGTCCATGGCTGGCTGCAGGCAGAACGTATGATAGCCTTTATCGCACATGTCACACACCAGCATCTTGTTGTCCTCGCCTGGGTTCCTGTGGTGACACAGATCACATACTTTCGCTTAGGAAATACAGCCGACAGGGACAAACCTGATATCAAACATCTAGTAGAACTGGATGAGTTAGACTAACATTCATTACATTGCTTCTAGATTGAATAACAATAAACAAAAACAATTATACTGTATTTACACACATACACTCTTTATATATACACTTTAGCTGTAATAAAAATTTCGCAGTGTTGTATTAAATGTTCAGTCTACTGACTTGCTACTACAAATACAAATTGTTTTTTGCCCTTCATCTTGTCAACGGGCCAAATGGATGAAGTCCCAGTCATGGTAGAGGAACAGATGCAGAGAGAGGGAGAGAGGGAAGGAGGGAGGTCGAAAGAACTCACTTGCACGTCTGGCAGACTTTGCACTCAGGGCACTGCCAGCCAGCCCTCTTCAGAGGGGTGACGGTGATGTCCAGACACATGCCATGGTAGTGCAGCCCACAGCTGGTGCAGAAGAGCTGGTCCTGGAGGTCGCCAGGGCTGTCGCACAGCACGCAGTTGGCCTCCTCTTGAGCTGGGGGTCCGGAGGAAAGAAGCAGAGAGTGAGTAAGGGGAGCAGGAGGAACCTTTTTGGTCCAATTATGGTCAACATATCATGTTGAAAGAGGAAGGGAATGAACAAATGAATAGAAAAGGGGAGAAAGAGCAGTTGAGCGAAAGTCAGTCTGCAGGGGCAGAAAAGGGGAAGAAAAGGAGGGGAAAGAGTGGAAGGATGAGAAGAAGAGAGGAGTGGGACAAAGACACCTACATCTGTCAATGGCTAATTCAATGTGATGAGGGCAGAAGAGCAGAAGCCTCTTGAAGTCCTGAAAGGTTCCGGCAGCCCCCGCACAGGGGTAGTGGTACATCCGATCACACCCCTCCTCACAGCACTTGATGGATGCTCCAAGGCGCTTACAGTATGCACAGCACTGCAGGGGGGAGGGAGAAAGAGAGAGAGGAAAAGTGTGCGTGTGTGTGTGTGTGTGTGTGTGTGTGTGTGAGAGAGAGAGAAAGAGAAAGAGAGATCATGTGAAAGAGAGTAAGATTGTGGTACAAGTGAGACAGACAGCCGTCAGAGAAAGGAGTGAAATGAACACATCATCCAGCTCTGCAGAAGCCAACCCATACCACAGCGAAATTGCACAGGACAGTGTCCGCTCCAAACACTCAGATCCAACAGCAGGCGCTAGGATACCGCACAAAGGACGGGCCCTGCTCAAAAACACCCATCTCGGCAACCCAAACGCACAGAAAACTGCGTCTGTCAGTCAAACTGTAATTACAGCTCACTGAGCACAGAACTCAAGGTTTTCCAGGGTCAGTGCAATTACTGAGAGGTTTACCACTGCACTTGGCTGGCCCTCCATATCATTAAGCCTATGGCAGGCTCTGGTGACAGCCATGGGTTCACCTCCTGCTTTGTTGGCATCCGGGTCCGACTGTGCAACGGCATCAGCCGAGACCAGACGCATTACGCACACACATGAAAACAGAACTAGGCGTCAGTTAGGAGGTACTGCTCATGTTTTCAACTTTATGCTCAGTGAAAAGGAGACAACGTAGCTCAACAAAGGGAAATTATTTCCTTTTTTGTCCTCTTCCTCTCCGGGAAAGCCCCACTACCAGACACATTTTCAGCATAAAAGCTTAGCAGGTTTTTTCCCAAAACTAACCACCTCATTGATTGACACAGATGTCCACGCTCCAGGGTTGGGAAGCGCCAGGTACAGCACAGCTACGGCACAGCTACGGACTAGCTACGGCTGTTTGTGGTCTTTAATTATTCCCCTGTGCCTAGTGTGGTCTGGCAAAACAACATTCACAGTTAGCCTCCTTCAATTAGCTACACAGTGCGGCGAGTCTGTGAATAAATAGATAAATAAACCAATCAGTCTGTAAATCAATCATTTAGGAAATCAATCAATCAACTCCCTCACTGGGGTTGGGGGATGACCGGCATTTTTAATGCGCTCGTATGTCACACGCCAACTGCTGAGCACGGCTCCGGCTCACTCGAGCAGGCCGATTCACGGCTCAGGCTGCTAATTCAATGGCTCATTTTCGGCTGCTTTAGCCACTTGGAAAACGGATATGGAGGCATTAAGAGGCCATCATTTGGCACTGGGAGCGGGAATGCTGCTAAATGCTAAGCTCAAAGCCGTGGAGGCAGGGAGGTTCCTGAGTGCCTTGACCTTTTCCGATCTCGCAAGCGGGTGGGAGGGCGGGCGGGTCGGGTGGGAGAGGCCGTGCTGATCAGCGGTGACCTTTAGCGCCAGACAGATCCATCATGCCACTCACATTGCTTACGACAGCCGCTGGAGCAAGTGTGATGGCACGTGGCGTTACTCACACACTCTGACACAGAGACGTGCCAAACAGGTATGGTTAGGAGCCACCTCTTGTACCTGCACCACTTTAAATATGCTTTCAGCTCAGTTCGTTTAGATACTTTTACACATCAGGGAAGTGCTGTGACCAGGCCAAAATGAAGTCAAACAGATTCCTCTTAAAGAGGCACTCAGTAAGTCTCTTTTTTAACCCTGAATTAAACGCCACAAACCTGTAGGGGGAGCTCTGTACAGTTAACTGTATTGCTGTAGTGTACACCCCCTCAGAAGTTGCAAGTTCCGTATTCACTATACAGGGCTGTACAGCGGTGCGCTCAATCGCCGTTTGCTACACAACAGACCAGTCTAACAGAAAAAACGATTTCTAAGCAATTTTATGACCACAAAAATGGTCGCATAAACTTACTGAGTGCCTCTTTAATTTCAATGCGTCTTCTGGAAACCAAACAGAGTTTGTGCTCAGGCGAAACAAACAAACAAACAAACAAACAAACAAACAAACAAACAAAAATCGCATAAGATGCCCTCACCTGTGTGCTCCCTGAGTGGATGGCTTGGTCCACATTGAGCAGTGATTGGTCCTCGCCCTGGCGCACGTCTTGCGACCACACGGCACAACGCTGATGGGCCCAGCACCATCCTGCAGCAGCAGAGAGAAGAAAAGAGAACATCGCTGCGTCATGAGCCCCCCTGTGTCTTGCCATCTCAGTAGACCCTTCGCTCGTTATCAGCCCTTTCCAGCAGGCACGGGCTCAGATGCTGAACCCGTTAATGCAGCGATGCCTCCTCACCTGATTCATCAAATAGTGTCTGGACGTCCATGCCATCAGGGAGGCCAACGTGACTCAGCTCATCCCAAAACCTGCCAGATCCCTCCTCCGCACTGTGAACACACAGAGAGAGAGAGAGAGAGAGAGAGAGAGAGAGAGACAGACAGAGACAGATAGTGTTATATTGACATGATAAAACACAGTAGATAGAATGGCATGAATAGATTGTAAAAAATTGTCAGGCCACAAGCCACTAAATGCATAGGCCCATTCTCATAGTCTGCCCTTATAGACTCAGTTCACAGGGGTTCAGAGGTGTCCCGCGATAAAGGGAAATCGTCCAGATTTTATAGCATTGTGTCATGAAACATGTAATCAAAGAAGCACCTGTAAAAAATGTACAATTTAAATTAAACGATTTTGCTTGTGGGGTGTCCCAATCAGGCAAATAGAAAGGTGATGACTCGCAGCCTCCACTAAACAGTTAAACAGTGTGTGTGTGTGTGTGTGTGTGTGTGGTAACAAAGAAAAGGGATATCAAAATGCATTTAAGCATCTGGCTGCATGCGCGTCCCTTCATAGCGGCACTTATCAGTATGCCGCGGACACACTTGGGAGAGGGAGAAGGCTTTGGGGTGAGGCTGCTGGTGATGGGCCATCTCTGTGGCCACAGCCAGACTGGACTGATTGATTAAGGCCGTAATGGGCAATCACTCCTCGTCAACCTGTCAGCACCTTCGGTGGCACATCATCAGAGCCCGGCAGTGGCCCCCTCATTAAAAGCACAGAGACTCGGCACCACGCCCGCAAGACAGACAGAGCCCACACGGGGGATTTCAACTGAACAGAGAGCAATTTAGTCCCTGGAACAGAGAAGCTATAATGGGTATGTTACTGATGGATTAAGTCAATGGCGCAGCTGCCGTAAGAATTACCAGTAGCTTCCACTGTAACCAACACCTGGTTACGCCAGAAGTGACACTGCAGCGACGATACTAAGAAACATAGAGCAGCCTTCCTAATACATTTTTACTTGACACTTTTATTAACCAAGTCAAAATGATCATTCATACCTACTGTACTTGTGGTATTTCTCAGGACAAATCAACAATTACTAAAAATCTATCTAAAATATCAAGAAAGGCCAAAACACCAGCATCGGATATTCTAATTAGAATACCATGGGGATTTATCCTGGACCTTAACAAGGTTTTTTGATTGCATATGTTCTCACTGAATGAACTGTTATTCCTTATAGACTTAGATCAGATGAAGCTGCACTTCATTTGCAAGCTTAAATATGAACTATACCATTTCCTAAGTCAAAATAAATCTGAATTAAAGTGACAAAGCGGTAAAGACATGGCATGTCAAACCACACACTTCACTATAATGCAGCAATGCCAAAATCAAGTCAACAACTAGACGTTTCCACGACAACAGCATCACTGTCCTCTCACGCTCTCCATAACACTGGTATGCCATTTCTGAGGTCCAGAAAAGAAACGCCTTCAAACACACACACACAGACACACACCAAAAACATCTTTTGAATCAGTGCAGGACTGCCAATTTGATGAACCGAATCAGCCTTAAGGCAAAAAATACCTTCTCAGACTGCAATACCTTCTCAACTGCAAAGTAATTAGTTAGCAGACAAGTGACCCACACTGTTCATCAGCGCCACACATTCTGCCATGTCATATCCTTAACAAAGGTCTCCTAAGGTATTACTTCATTCTTTTCTCTCCCTCTCTCTCTGCCTCTCTCTCCCACACAGTTGTTGGCACTCCTCCAGAAACGGCAACCAATCGAGCAGCTCCCACCGTGACAATGCACGGCTGAGCTGGCAGGCAGCCAAGGCTACGTTTGTCGGGGGCATTGCGTCACCAGCCCCCCTAACACCACTGCCACCCCCCCCTCCCCCCCACCCCACCCTCCGGGAGATGCTTGATTGGCTCCAAAAAGAAGAGACAAATTAGGCAGCTGGCCAAGGGAGCACAGGGAGGATCCTTTTAGTGTGTGTGTGTGCACGCGTGCATGCGCGTGTGTGTGTGAGAGAGAGTGTGGCACAGAGCACAGCGAAGGAGGCCTTCATATTGCCAGGCTTCACATAGCTATCGGAGAAAAGGAAAATGGCAGCAGTGCTTAGCTAGTGCAGGGCTGTCACACACCAACTGATCTGCTCGTACAGCCTATCTCAGCTGAGGCGTACGCATCCCCGCAAACACATATACACACACACACTGTGGCTGTGAGAAGTTCGTATGTTAGCGCTCCGTACTAATCGAGGAGACAAAAAAGGATACGACGCTCTGCAGCGGAGGAAGCTGAGGGGGAAGCAGCATCTGGAGAGCATATGAGGGGAGACGTCCGGGGATTTAATCTGGCTGATTAGCGTGGAGCGGCTTCAAGGGAGACTTGATTGGGAGCAAGGCTCGCCTGTTATCCCCATCGATGCGACCCGACGACCTGGCCTTGTCGGAGCGGGGGAGACGACGCAACCGAGGAAAATGGGAAGAGCAGACGTGACTTATTCGCTGTGATATTCTCAATCAGTTCGGCCCAGGGCAGTGAGGGCCATGACCGCGGCTTGTGAGTCAAGCTTGCCCAAAACACTGCAAATACAGCAGTGACGCAAATTGTCTGTCTCTGCGCCTCTGGACACCGTGCCTCTGCCTCCATCTCATCCAAACAAATGAACACACAGATGCGCGCACGCACACACACACACACACACAGAGCTTGGGCATTCACACTAAAACACCCACGCGTGCGCCACTTTTAGGCACAGATGACGCGCATGCTCTTTTTTTGCTGCCATCTTTGAATCAAGCTCACAGCTTTGAGCATGGAGGCTGGCAGGCGGCTGTGCTCGGCGCGAGAGCAAGCCACTTAGCTCAGCTCATTAAACAGCTACAGAGGCCATCACAGCCCATTTCGCTCTTCTCCCGGTGCCGACCAATCACAGTAAATCCAATGTGACAGCGCCGCCTGGGCCTGGGCCCCGAATCAGGTCTTGACCGATCAGCTTACCTTGACGACGCCCTGGGAACTCCGCTGGGCCTAGGGACCCCGCTGTCCAGGTCGTCGCTGTCGCCGCCTGTCCTTGTGCCGCCTCCTGATTGGCTACTGGGAGTGGGTGTGGCCTTGAATGTCCTCAGATCCCCCTGACCCAGGAGGCTCCGCCCACCACAGTAACAGAAGGCACAGAGCTGTTCACTGCACACAAACAAACAAACATACATACATACATATATACATACATACAGGTTAATCATATGGCACAGAGCTAACAATAACAAACAAACAAACAAAACAAACAAACATCATTAACATGGACTGCAGCACTGATCACCGCACACACAAACATTCATTTCAATCATTTATGCCACACACAGCAGCCATTAACTCAGAACTACGGTTTACTACAGAAACTCTTTCTGCTCAACAAGAGCGCAACAGCCATTAAACAACCAAATCAACCGAGCTGCACGCATCCGTTTTAGCCCGACCTGTTCCAATGTGACGGGAGCCAACTAAAAAGTACACAGTGAGCTAAACCGTTAAGACAGTCAATAGGGTGTCTTGACAAACGAGGGTCTCCTCCCGTCCCTGGGAGTGTTCTCTGCTGACAGCGCTGTCGAGTGCAGTGATCAATTGGCGACCTTTACAGGCCTGGCACCCTAGAGAGGGCCAGTCAGGGGGGGGCTAACGCAGGTGGGCTAACGCAGGTGGACTACTGAGGTGGCTGGGGACCACTGGGCGCTCATTTATGCATTCTGGGTGGATTTGGTGAAGAATCACAGGCCTTGTCACCCCAATTATACCTGCAGGTACCAGTCCATTGCTCAGGTCCACTGCACACGCATGGGCGTTAAAAGAATGCCCTTTTCCATTAACCGCCCCTGAAACTAATTCATGCTAGACCCTGAAGACCGGTCGGATGCGGTTCCCCATTCCACGTCTGAAACTTGGATGAGAGCACACTATATACTGCACCATCTACTGCACTATATACTGCACCATCTTGCTCTGGATTTTCATGCTCTGGGCATATTATTTGAAACAACACTTAGACTTGATTGATTGTCCTTCATATACCACCATGTATCCATAGACACAAATGGAATTGCTATGGCCGATATAACAAGCAGAAAAAATAGGTCTAATAGGTTCATGTCATATGGTGTGATGGTCTGATTTCTCATTTTATTTTATTTCCATTGGCCAATTTGAAAAGTTGGTTAGATTTACATAAATTTGGCCATCATCCAGTCCATGCTCTCTTGTATTTGAGTAGTGCCCATTCTTCAGGATCTATGCCATACGGCTGAATATCAGACACATTTCAAAAAGAATGACGTGTCAACTTTGGCTCACACAACAAGATTCCTAAGTTTCAACCTGTGACATTAGCAAGTGCCAACTGCTAATGAAACAGTTGTGTAGTTCTGTTGGCTTGTGTGAAACACATCTTACCACTGTCATTGATGTGTAAAAGTTCCTGAACAAAAACACTGTAACATCAAGCATGCCTTGACTACCATTATGGTTCCCAATACTAATAACATTCAGGCAGTAATAGTGCTTGTTGCTCCTACTGTAGTCCTACTACTGTATATTGTGCTGGCTGAAGCTGAGTCCCCTTCTCAACACTACAACCCCTTCAGTATAAACAGGACAAAGGCAACTTAAAGTACAAATCTTGTGTGCATGTGCACACACACACGGACAGACACAAACACACATAACCCCCCACCCCCACACACCAATACACACACACACACACACACTCATAACCCCCACCCCCACACACCAATACACACACACACACACACTCATAACCCCCACCCCCACACACAAATACACACACACACATTCATAACCCCCACCCCCACACACAAACACACACACACACACACACACACACACACACTAAAGTGACTCAGCATACAGTCATGGCTAAGTGCCTGTCTGACCTGCTTTTGGTTAGTGCTGAGGCGGAGGCTGACGGTGCCGCTGCCTCCTCCTGTGTCTGGTTGAGGGGGAGCGCGGGGCTGTCCTCCCCCTTTTCCTCTCCGTCACCTGCCGCCAACATGGCTCCTTCACCCATCTCCTGCTGCTCTTTTGGCTCTGAGGGACAGGCACAGAGAGGAAATGAGAAGTTGGGAGGGAGGGAGGAAGGGAGTGCAAGAGAGGGAGGCAAAGGGAGAGGGAGAGTGCGAGAAAGGGAGAGAGAGAGAGTGAGACAGACAGAGAGAGGGAGCAGGTGCAGTTTAAGACTCAGGTGTCAAAGTCAATGAATCAAAATGAAACAATGGGTGTTCCGATCACAGATATTTCATAATGTTCCTAATGTGACATTTTTCTAATTTTCAAAACATTTCCTACGCTTTAAAATTCTAATTTCCTTCCCGTGTGTTCCTAAATCGAGCTCACTTTCCATAACACTACTTAATTATGTGTGAAATGTGATGAGTCTGTAGACTGTGTGTGTGTGTGTGTGTGGGTGTGTGTGTTGTGTTGGGGGCAGGTGCCTTGGTGCTTTATATGAAGGCCATTGTTTTGTTGAGAAACACAGAGCCCATATGTGTCCGTGAAGGAGACGCAAGGGAAAATGGCTGCCCCCAAATGCTTCTGGAGTGGACAGACATGACTCATTCATGGATATGCATACATAATGGGACAACCAATCTACTGCAAGGAAAGTAGTGCTCTGTGTGTTTTTCACACACACACACACACACACAAAAACAAACATACAAACATAAAAACACATATTAGCTCCAGTTACATTACAGACAGAACGTCCCATATAGTGCAGCAGACAAAATGTTCTGAATAAAGACCATTTCACTCCACTGGCAGACAGAGAAGTACAACAATTCAATGACCGCCCTGGGTTTCTACCATATACTCTCTTTTTCAGACATTTCAGACCCACGAAGGAAAACAAATCAGTAAGTACCTAGAGTGTGGTGCTGACAAGAGGTGAGGAAATATTTCCGGACAGAGCTGCCCCCCCACCCCCACAACCCCTCTGTCCTGACCCCCACTCCCAAGCAGGTGGTCTGAAGGGATTCCTGTCTGACAGTGGTGGACTTCTCACCACTCACTCACTACGTCAGCTGGGAGTCACACCAATACACACACACACACACACACACACACACACACACCTGTTGTGCATAAGAGATAGAGAGGGTGGGTTTTAAGAAGCTTTTAGAGTGCATTACCAACCCCACTCCCTCCAACTCAACCTAAAAAAAAACAAAAACACATTGCCAGGAGAAAAACTGAAAAAAGAGAGGAGAAGAGAGAGAAAAGAGGGAGAGTGAGAAATAAGGGAGAGAGAGAGAGACTAGAGGGGACTAGGGGGGGAAAGCCGGGGGCAACCTTGTGGCTAAAGTTAAATCCTTTCAATTACACCTCCCAAGTGGGAGCAGGTGGAGTGAGGGGGCGGGGCCAGCGCAGAGAGTCTCATGAGCTCCGACTCCTGCTCCATCTCACTGGCCGCCACACACACGCACTACACACTTGCTACTGGCTGCCACACGCACGCACACACACACGCACACACACACACACACACGCGCGCGCACACACACACACACACACACACACACACACACACAGTACACACTAGCTCTCGGACAGGGCAGGCCAGGAGGGCTGGGAGACATGGCAGGAGAGATAATGGAGTGAGAGAAAGAGAGAGAGAGAGAGAGAGAGAGAGAGAGAGAGAGAGAGGGAGGGAGGACGTGAGAGAGAAAGGATTGCACTAAGGAGATAGGGGAAAGTGTGTGTGTGTGTGTGTACGTGTGTGTGTGTGTGTGGAGGGAGCACTCACCTATCTCCTGACTGGCTGTTGGCTCAGCCGACTCTGCGGTCTCCACCACCTCATCATCGTCCAACACTGCCCTGCCACGGCTGCGGCTCCTGAGAGGTGGGGAGGGAGAGTGGAGGGGGTGAGGAACAGAGGAACAGAGGGAGGAAAAGAATAAAAGGCGGAGAGATGGAGTGAGATCACAAGGAAGGAGAAGAGAATAGAGTATAATTCATAGACAATATGAATGAGTGACAGAGAGAGAGAGAGAGGGAAGAAAAAGATAAAAAGATAATGTAAAATCAACGATTGTTCAGCCAGGGCTCATTGGCTTTATATGGAGCTGCTCACAGCTGTCCGTTACTGTCCAGGGCTCAGACGGGCTGGGTTAGACTGGCATGGGCTGGGTTGAGCTAGCTCCCGCATGGTGCAGGCATGGAGGTGAGGACAGTGTGAAGGTTTTTAGATCTCACATCTATACGCCATCTCACTCAAACTCAATTTATACCTCTCCATCACAAAAACGCTTACACCACGCCGGCCATCTCCATCGCCTCAAGTACACCTACAAAACTTTTTGTCGAAACAACGCAGGCAGACAACACAGAGCTCGAGGATTGTGAATGGTGATTGTGTACCTAAAGTGCATCTTATCGTCCATGTTCATCAAGTGTGACGAGTTTGGCAAATTCTCCTGTAGACCACCTCTTCACACTATTTTTTGATTTGTATTTAACATGTATACCAAAAGCATTCGTTCTTCAATATCTATCACCTCCAACTCCAACAGTGTGAATGTTCACTGTAATATCTCTGCCACAGATGGTAGAGGCGGTAACCAAAAAAACAACACTCAATGCCCCCAGGCTGACTTCCGAAACATCCACTATGCATAAGTTTGGAATGGACATGGAGGTGTAGCTATACAAAATCCGATACAAGCAATTAAAAAACAGGTGTTTCACGTGTCAAAAATAAATACGAATACGATTTAGCTTCATTGTCCTATAATTGAGGTAAAGGTATTAAATGAAACCAGACAGCCAGGCGCATCCATTAGTGCGATGAACAAATAAAGAACCATTCAGTAGAAATTGCTAGCTTTTGCATTGTAAACGTTCTAAAGAAAATGAAAAGATAATGGAGTGGATTGAAATGGTTTAAACGGTTACACAAATTCAAAAGCCCTGTAGCTCTATCTTTTAAAGCTGGACATTGACGTTTCTGTGAAGCTCATAATGACAACATTAGCCAAGCTGACAACCCCTAGATTCAGTCTTATTTAGCACCACCACATGTTCACTGGCTTCGGATCCCACTGGTTCTGAGCTAGGTAAACCAATCAGCAAACAGACAGAGGACTAAAAGCGATCGTATACACATCCAAACGTCACGTCCAAACAGTATACCGAAGGACATGATTCAGACATTTTGCACCAAGTGAAAAAACATGGCAGCATTTGATGAATCTGTTTAGATTTGATCTCTACAAATCTCGTACTCCCTCACAGCAACACCCATAAAAACAACTTAAGATATAAAAATACTATTTGGTCTCAAGGTTTTTTTACATACAACACCCCATAAGATTTCTAATCCTAACTAATGCATTCATGCATTTGTCAACACACACACACACACACACACACACACACACACACACGCGCACACAAATGTATATACGCTCCTCTCACAGCAGTTCAGTTGGGGTATGCAATCCAGGGTCTGGGGTAAAAGGTGCCTTGCAAAGCCCCTGCATTTACCCCTACCCATCAGATAGCCTAGCTGGCTAATGACTACATCGCATGTCTATTGATGCACAGTGAACCTTGAGGGATTTACACCAGGATGCTTAGATGCCTTTGAAGCAGGCCCGGCCCCAAGCTCACTGCACGCAGTCAGAGGTGTATGTGTGTGTGTGTTTGTGTGTGTGTGCTGAGAGGGGTAAGGGGAGGGTACTATGTGGTTGGCTGCCGTTTGGCTGGCGAGTGGCGGGTCTGCTGCTGCCGTGGGTTTATTTTGATTTGCGATCTCTGGTTTGGTCGGGAGGGGAGCTGCGCCTACTCAAATGTCCACCTCCCACCACGCTGGCCTGCTCACACGGACGCCTCCATCGCTCTCTCACTACCGCTCACCCCCTTTTCCCCAAACACACAGACAGCACACCTCCACAACTCACTTTCTATCCTCTCCAGGCACACACGCTCACTTAATGAACAGCTCTGGTTTTCCCTGTGCCTGGCCAGGGGCAGAGCAGTCAGCCTTCTGGTGGATAAGAAGCACAAATGGTAAACTGGTAACTGGACTGCGTTTATTCAATGCCCTGCTCCCAAGCGCTTTGCACTGGCCCTCACATTAACTCATTCACACACAGACACCGATGTCAGAGGCTTGCATGCAAGGCGCCAACCTGCACATCGGGGTACGGCGTCTTGCTCAAGGACACTTCGACAAGGTCAGGAGGAGCTGGTGAACCGGCAACCTTTCGGTTACCAAGCAACTCCACTACCTCCTGTGGTACCATCGTCCCAATTACCGAGGGGAAGCACACACCTCAAGACCCAGCATCCTCAGTGTTGATGCGTAACTAGCTGGCAAGCAGCATGCAGACAGCATGCGCACAGAGAGAGAGAGAGAGAGAGAGTGATGCAAGTGATCTCTGATGGCTGTTAGCATGACGGGGCAAAAAAAAAAAAACTTTTTCTGTGTTCGTCGTGTCCTCCAGTCTCACAGAGGGACACGCAGAGCCTGTTAGTTTTGAAATACTTCATTGGTTCTGCCAATGAAGGTTTAAAATGTCTGAATGAAAGGTCGATGGGCTTACAAGAGACATTTGACTCACTATCCTATCTGCCCACTTAAGAACTCGCACAGATACATTCAGCAGCCCACATATACGCAAGTAAAAAAAATCTTAAAATGCAGGGATGCTAAGAACCCCACAGGGCAGCTCTGCAACCCTCTCACGATATCACATCATCAAGGTGATAATTGTCCGAGATACAAATGAAATAGCTGCATCCATAGTTAGCCCAGCTGAACAGGAACAGTACACTTGAGGTGGGCGTCAGGCGAGAGCAAAGAGATCCTTGGGGGGTGGGTGGGGAAATAGGCCAAAGGGTGGCACTGCGGAGGGGAGCGAAGAGTAATTATCATTGCCACTAGAGAGAGAAATCACAATCTGCGTGCTGCCAGCCCACCCCTCCCTCCAAATGACTTCCTCCACCAGATAACCAACAAGGCCCGGCCCTCGTAAATGGGGGCAGACTCCTGCTAGCACACACTAAATAGCAAAATATATAAGAAAAAAAAAGTAATGGCAAAACACTTCTTTCTTTCAGCATCTCAGCAGTCAGTAAACAATCCACTCAACAGAGCAACAGAAATAGCCTAGCTCATTTATTTGTTGTGGTCTAATTTCCTGAACCTAAAGAAATGAGCAAAGAGAAAAGCCTATATGTGGGAATGTGTTCTTCCTGTTCGAATACCATGACAACACCTTACCCATAATACCCAATGGGGCAGCAAAAGTAAAACCTCTCATATCCAGAACTTAGGCTACTACTCCTGGCAGTCTAAACATCTTCATGCTAAGACAACACTTATTCACCCACAACTGCACCAGAGGACAAGCGATTCATCATTTCAACCATTTCACTTCCACATCCCCGAATGACCAGCTCAGTTAACGCAACAGCAGATGAAACTAAGAAATGGCTAGCTTTGCTTGTGATAGAAGTGGTCGCATGAAGGCTGCCAGTAGACAGTGGATTAAAAATGCATAACTTCTCTCAGACAATCTCTTGTCACGTCTGGGCCGAGGGTTAGTGGCCTGTGGCAGTACCTCTACACTAAGGTGCCTTGACTCTAGCAGCCATCTGGGGAACAGGGGGTTGGCAGGTGAGGCTTCCCTGGGCAACACTCACCAAGCTAGCAGCCAACTAGATGGAGGGTAACTAGTGTTAAGGCTCAAAGTGAACAGCTTAACAGCTACTCCTTTCAGCATTATCCCAACCGACCCATTGACATGAAACAAATCACTCCTTCAATGGTTCAACTGCCTGTCAGAGCATTTTGTTTACATGCCAACAGTTTGTTTAGATAATTTGTATCATGATTAACATACTATCTAAACAGGTTCCAACCACTGAAGAAACTTTAGTGCATTTTGTACCCATTAGGAAACAAACAACAGGTTTTGATGTTGGGGTTTCAACTAAAGATGTTTTACACAAATACACCCTCGTGGCTCTAGTTATTGGAGAGATGTGGTCAATCCTTAGCCGAACAAAACCTTTCAGGTTGTTGTTGGGCACCCAACCCCCCAACCCCAGTGCACTATAACCTATCCCCATGATAGGTTATAGTGAGAGGGAAGGGGGGAAAAAAAGCTGTTGTGATAAGTAGTTCCCGGTCTGAAGGAAAGTTGCAAAACCTGGCACTGGAGTCACTGGAATGGCTCTCCATTCACACCAATTTAATCCCTCCATCCAAGCACGTTGTATGTGTGCAGAGCAATGTTTATATGTGTGTGAAAGATATTTATATTCCTATTTAACCCAACAAAGAACAACAGCCACGGGTCAGAGTACCCTTTCAGACCCAAGTCAGGACATATTAAAAGCTATTTCATCACAACAGCAATCAAGGAATTTAAGAGGAGAAACCTAAGACGTCTCCCCCAGCCTCTTCGCCACAATAATGGTACAGTTCAAATGTTTCAAATTCCTAGGTCCAATTTGCTTTTCTACAAGCATTATCTCACAAAGTTATGAGAAACATGACAATCCACATATCATATCTATGACCCAGAATTTGGATGCTATTGAATCTTTTCCGGATTCATCCAGGAGGAGAGCTGCTCCACTGTATAAAGCTGATTCTAAACCTGGTAGGATTTAAAGAATATGCTGAGCTGTTCATGGCCTCTACACAAACCTGTCTAACTACACCATAGGGGTGGGCGATATAGTCTAAAATTTATATTGCGATATATTTTGAACCATAGACGGTAGATGATATATATCACGGTATACTTTGGTATGTAACTTACAGCATAACAGTTTCTTAATGGTTACCATAGCATAAAGTCAATATGTACAACAGTTGTTTAGTCATCGTTCAGAGGTGTTTATATTGGACTCTCAAATTCACACAGAAGTAAACTGGTAAGCTGCATTTGTGTCAGGCAGTAGCTGTTCAATTTATAGGCTCTTACACAGTTTCGTTGTAAGAATGAAAAGATGCTATCAATAAGGTGAAGCTACAGGTCAACATTTTTTCACATGGTTGTGGAGACGCAATGAGCCTATCACGGTATGGCGATATGACCCAAAATCTCTATCATTGGCCAAACGCATATTGCATACGGTATATATCGTCTATATTGCCCACCCCTACTACACCATCTCGACCTCTCCTCGCCACAAGTCACACATGCAGTCTAATCTCCTTGTCAGGCCTTAGTAGTGCATGAACTCGCAGGCAGACAAGTCTCCCTGTGGCACTCCTATTAACCCTGGACCCTAGAGGTGAGCTTTCCAAAGACACTCAACTCAACTGAACTCATCAGCCCTTACCAGACCCGCCATTCAAACCTAGATCACCCTCTGCTGCATGTATAATGAACTTGGCTAGGGTACATTTAACTCATAAATCATGCTGTGAAATATTAAAAATGGTTTTAACCCCCTTTTGAAATTTAAATATCCCAAAGCACACGCTACAAAAGTTGACATTCAGTAAAGGATTTTGAAATCTGGGAAGGCAGAGGTTAAATGTACTTTTTTTTGGGTTTGGTCGCAGGAACAGGCAGGGGGGCTGTGGACACTGCATCTTTTCGAGGGCGTCCCCGAGGGCGTCTGTCAGTGGGGGCAGGACTTCCTGTAGGCGTGGCCCCTGTGCTGCCCGGAGGCGGAGACGGTCCTTTGTCAGAGGTGTCCAGACTCTTATCCTCCGATGACATTCTGAGAGAGAAAAAACACAGTTGTAAGTCAAACAACACTAAAACTTCATGGACTAGTCACTGAACATTGCGCTGAATGCTACACCTATTTTGTGTCCATTTTATGAATGTTTTCTGTACAATATGGAATTAAGCATTTCAGCTTTCCTTAACTTGGATGTTACAGATGATAACTGGCAACATTTTAAACAGGACACAACTTTGATTATAATGTCAGAAAATACTACTGTTAATTAGGCAATGCGGTCATGTGTAAAAATGTCAGTGGGGGCATACAGTCAGTGTAAATATTTGGACAGCAACAGATTTTTTTCACCCACACCCTACTACAATGGAGAAAAAGATACCTCGCCAAGTCAGAGTACATCCAGCTCTACATACCTTTAACTGTAATGGTTGCAATCACAAGACCAGAAACCATTGTCATCAAAAAAAATGACCAGTCTCCACCCTCAAGAAGCTTTGCTTACCCTTTACAGCAGTGTACTCTTGAGTTATCAACTAAAAGGACACCCAATTAGGACTGAGGTCTAGTCAGGTCATAAACTTAAACAGTCCATTGTAGGATGCTTTTGCAGTCAAGAACCCTCCCATCAATTTTGAAGCATTTGGCCGCTTTGGCAGCATATGACACAATAAAGTAGTAATCATCCTGGTCCCACTAGAAACCATCAGATCATCCTGCTTCCTCTATCAGCATCACATCATCCTGCCATCTCCATCAGCAACAACTTGAACACATGATCATGTTCCTGTGGCAGTCGTGCATATCCTTACAGTAACACAGGAAATATACTATATATTAAATATTTCCATAGTTTCTAAACAGCAACACAAACATTTTATAAAAGATGGTTTATCCCTTTCAGAGACCTAACTCTGAAATATATACTATAATAACTTATTATGCATCTATAATAAAAGCTTACATGCACACTAACCAGCACAATTAGTATTTTGGCTAGTGACTATGAAGTTAGGATAATCCTGGCTACCGAATGCCAGTCCAACACCTTCCCCGCTACACTACCCCCCTCTACATCTCTTGATTATCAAAATAGATGTGTCTACATCCACTGAATTGTGCTTGACTCTTCACAAAGAAAAGAGTTCTGCCATTGTCCCCTTTTGTCTTCTGTGGTCCTCACAGTCATTTGGTATTGCTCTGCTGTTCTTTCAGAAAGGCACCAAATTGTTGCTTTACACTCTAAAGTTCCTCCTATTACGGATTACTCTGCTTTCTTAAAAGACCTCTATTGCAGCAACACCTCTCAGGACCACGTACAAAGACCAAAAGAGAATGCCTGGAAAAAAAAAACCCTAATGTGCTTGTTACAGAAAAATGCTGAAAGGTTGATAATCATTCTGTTGGTAAGTCATTTGTCCAGTTATCCTTGTGTTGCAACAAAAAAAAATGGAAGACTGTTCAAAACTGAAGGAATTCACAAATTCACAGATGTGATACAGCAAGTTTGCCCTTGAATTAATGCTATAGATACATTTTGTTTAAACCAGACACACTGAGGGCACCAATAACTACACATTTACATTGACATAGGGTCAAGGGACGAGGGTCTAGCTAGTTCCATTCACATTTTTGAGTGAAAAGATTGCTGTATATTTG
The DNA here is from genome assembly GCA_017657215.1 of Limnothrissa miodon. Classification (NCBI taxonomy): domain Eukaryota; kingdom Metazoa; phylum Chordata; class Actinopteri; order Clupeiformes; family Clupeidae; genus Limnothrissa; species Limnothrissa miodon. Next base: position 23,662 of record JAGFZM010000981.1, read on the forward strand.
CAAAATGACCTGGCCAAGTTGTGTTTTTTGTCAACACAGCCTCAGACTCAAACTATAATGGGTTGGTCATTAAAAGGCTGGACACAGAACAACAATTACAACAATTTAAATGGAAATCACATGAATTGCCTGTCTTTTATTTTACAGAAGTCTAACACATCTATATCTCCCAAAAAATATATAATATATATTATAGCTATATATTAATATTAGCTATAAGAACCAACCTTAATGCTTGTTTTTGATCCAATGTATTTGACACACCACCTTTCCATTACAACTACATTGTTTTAAACTTGGAATGAAAGTAATAGGAGACAGAGAAAGCATGCAAGTAAGCAAGGTCTACAGCTTACACACACTTAACTGCAAACCCAGCAAGACACTATACTGGGCACCCTATAACGCAAGATATTTATTTAAGTGTGGTGCATACTAAGGCAAATTAAATAGTAATTAATCTAAAGAAAGACATCTGATGTGAGCATGTGCTTTGGACACTTCATCCTTTGAGACCCTGCACAATTATATGGTAATTTCATTCAAACACCAAGTGCTTTCCTTGAGCAACTTGAAACCCTGGCTCTACTGCTGCTGCTTCTCTTCAGTGGTTCATTCTCCTGCTTCTTTGTTCTCCAACCTCTCAGAAGGAGCCCATCCCTCAACGGATGGAGAAACCCTCTGCTTAGGGCTCTCCTCCATTTTGTTGTTCTACAGGGCAACCAGGGCTCATCACCACCACAAGACCAATGGTGGCAAGAAAGTAAGTTTCTTTCAAGTTTCAAGGGAAAAGGCAGGCTTCCATAACTAGAACTCTTCTGTGAGGCTCATCTATCAGCCTGGTCTCTCAGCTGACAAGGCACACTGCCAATGGGATGCTGGCTTTCTGGGAACTTAAGGATCTGACCCTCAAATGCTTTTATTATATCTTGCCCTGGGTAAATAGTTGGGCTAATAGGATTGGTTGGGCTCACCAAATGTCTGAGTAAACAAGAGTGGTTAAATGATTGATATTCTCAATCAATTTTGAAACTACCTAAGAGAAATCTAATGGTCTTGATCGTAAGAAACCTGGTTATGAAGGGATGATCCAACTTCTTCCAAGCGCTTAGATAATGATTGTTGAATTCTGAGAACTTCTATGTAAACTGCAAAATAGATTGCAGTATGGCAAAACAGATACAAATTTTCAGTTCAAATAAAAACAATTGATGAGGACCAACTTTTCCAGTCGTTGATTATATAACACTTCATTCGTCTTGGAAAAGCAATTGCAATGTAAATTGTAAAGCTGTATTAAAACAAATGTCAGATGTCTGAAAGACAGTGTTTCTATGGAAACAAGCACAACAGCACTGGCAGTAAATAAATTGTTGGCTTGATAGTAGTCTTTACGTAATTTCAATTGCTTCAATTTTATTTCTAATTTCCATATTGTGAAACAGGGTCAACAAATTACCTACAAAATGCTGATAAGGACATATTACATTGACCACATTATTGCAAATTTAGGATACAGTGCAAGACCTTAGTGTGTTTATGTGCACCTGAAATATAGCTTTGTAAATTATAATTAAAAAAGCAATTTCCAGGTAACCATAAAAGAACCTTATAGTATTCAAATCAAAACATTTTATGAAAGCAACCTTTTAGTAGTCAGTCCATGTTAAGACTTTCTACAAAAAAAGTAGGCTAGTAAAGTACTGAAATAGTATTTCTGGAATAAAACGGCTAGCAAAATATGGGTCCACCGACTGGACATTTCATACCGGGGTTCTGTATCTTCAGCCTACTTTCTCCAAATTCAATTGAATCGCTGTGTAGAAAAAGCTTACCCATTATCTTAGAGCCCCAAAAAAAAAATTTCATAGCCTACACAGCTGAACTTCAAACTGTGGACACAATCTCATTTCCAAAACGAAGAATATGAAGCTGCTCTAAATCATCAGGTGTTCCCTCATTTGTTTTAGCAGTAGGTTTAGAGCTTATGCTGAACACATCACGAAAACACCCAAATTACCTGGTGTGGCATGTGAGCCTAGTATATTTAGAAAAAGACTGCAGAAAATTACTTTGTGCAATCATGGTGCAAGTTGCAGGTGTATGCAGGTTGTCAGGCTATAGGATTAAAAACAAGTCTACAGGAAACACGACTTTTTACAGGACAATGTGATGCTGAAACCTTGAAACCCATATTCAGCAGGCAGCTTTACATTTTGTCACAATTCCCAACTAATTTAACCACATCAACTAAGTAATACAGATGCCATTCACAGTATCCAGTCTAGCACACAGTAGGAAACAAGAGCAGACAGAGAACTAGGCGAACTATTTTCCAGGACGTATGTGGCAACAATTGGCATCTTTTGTTGCAAGAGAGCACAAAGACTAGGTTGGATTCATTTGGAGAGCATGTGCAAGCCTGATTTTGCCTTTGTTCACTTTTTACTAAAGTGATGCAAAAACCCATGCTGTCTGTTCAGAAATAAATACGCAAGTCTATTCAAAACACCGCACAAAACAAGCCTCAAATTCCCTTAATACTTAAGGACCACATGGACACTGTCCAGATAGCATTGTTTCACTTCAATAACTGCGTTCATTCTAACTTAAGAAATTAAAAGCCCCGGCCAAGTAAATTCAGAAACACTGGCTAAGTTATTCGCAAAACTACCAAGTAATATGTAATCACTGAAACTTAGTGGGGAAAATAGCGTTACAGCGTCAAAGACATTTAGCTCAAAACAATACATCTTCAGCATTACAAATGTAATTCTTTGTTTTGTGGGAAGGGTCTTGACTTGACCCGTAGCCATGTATTAGAGTGTCATCAATTGAAGGGAAAAAAGTGTCATATTTAATATTGTATATATCTCTTAAGCCAAATACAGCTTGCAAATCATATCATTAGGCCTATATAAAGCTACCTCAGAGGGCTGCCAAGCAGAAATAAATCGCTCACCATGTGGCCGAAGATCAGCATGAGAGGCTAATATTGGTTGGTAATACTGAAAACACATGTGCCAATCCTCGATAAGCTTTAATTGAATATACAATTGTAAATAATGTATAACATTGGAATACGCAGTTGCCTCCGTCCATGATTACGAAGGGCGAGAGAATAAAACTGACCGATGACGTGTGAGATTGGTAGGGAAACGCTATGCAGCGGCGGCATTAAAAGCGCTTGCGATAGTCACGTAATATTGGGTTACTGGGAGAGAAATACAGAGGAAATGCATAGACCGTTAAAACTATGTGAACTTACCTTTCCAACCCTATCAGTTTAGAATTATTTCCCTCATGACCATGAATGTCATATGTGACATACAGTACTTTGTTTAGTTTTCGATGGCTTGGGGGTTGGGGCTAGACCACTGGCTATCCAGTGAAAGAATAAGGAGCGGGTAGCCTATCAGCCGATGCAGTGGGCTATGCAAATCGAGGGGTTTCAGCTGTATTCCAGACAACGAAGAAAATCCAGTAAAGCACGATATATTTACAATAATATCCAACAGCGAAGTCCACTCCTTCTTCCCTAAATTCCCAAAGACCACTTTCCTTTATCCTCTTCATCCCACATCGCTGAACACAAACGGTCTTGTAACGGCAGTATTTTACTCATCCACAAAGGCTCCAGTAGATAAAAGACACGGCAACCCGTCGAAACCAAAATCCTACGATAAATCCAAAATGTGAAAAAGAACGCCTGGACACAAAAAATAATGCAGGGACGAGTGAAATTGTACCAACATTCGATTAGCTAGCCAGCTTGCTATCCAACTGATTCCCTTCAGCCTTGGAGCAAGCTAGCTAACGTTACAATTCCCGTAAAAATTAGTTTCAAGAAATCGCCCAAATTGCAACACTGGGTGAAAAAAACAAACCGTTTAAACTCATATATTGGATCAATTATCCGACTATACTATTTTGCACGAGCATTATTGGGATACTTTGTTCCCATATAAATACAAATATTAAAGTTGTTGCCCACTCTCTACGGTAGCCATGTTTGAGTGTGGCCAAACTACTACTCAAGCCGCTTCATCTCTGGCAAATAGTACCTAACAAACATCGCATACGTCTTGTGTGGTAACACGCAAGCAAATACACATTCCGTCTGCAATGGTATATACAAATAAGCTCATGTGTAAAATAGATTTTAAAATGTTAAGTCTAATTTGTCTAATTTGGATTACTCACAGACCCTGCGGATTGATATTTTGGAGCACTCAGCAGGTGAGACGACGTTTTTCGAAAGCATTTGCAAAATACGGCACGGAGTATTATGGACCGGTTCACAGTGTCCCAGACTTCGCAAAATTATTCCAAAATCAAACCGCTAAATGAAAGGGCTTTGATTAGGCCTATGCTTTTTGAATTATGCTCAGTGACAGGTTTATTATAAACATCACATTAATGTGTCCTATGTGTTTACTTGTCAGGAATGGCCAAGTAGCCAAAGGCCAAGTAGGCCTAACTCTTTTAGTTAACAATTAGAATTCGTTTTTTAATCAGCACATAACAGCCTTCCAAGATAAAACAACATTTGAGAAACTGTTGAGGGCTATTTGGGGCTGTCGTGACCTACTGTTTTTGTTGTTGTTTTTGCTTTTGCTTTGGGCCTGAAACCGAAGCCATGCCAGTTTGATCTTCACAGTAGACCATGGCTGACTACCAGTAGGCTAGTCTCTGCTCTGAAAAGGCAGCCCACTGCTCTAGGTCGATGTCTGCTTCCTCTCACTGTGGGTTCAGTGTGTGCTGTGCAATTTCACTAGATAATGCATAGATAAAAAATCCCTGACACAATCAAAAACTATACCTAACTTTTAACCTACTTTCACACTTTGAGTCTTGACAAAGCCAAAACCAGCAAACAGACATGCAAGGCCTGTAGGTTGCTTGTGTTGAATTACATCAGCCTTTACTCAACATGGTTAGGAAGAATATGCCTAGGCTTACATGTGGAACTGGTTCAAATAAAGCTATAGACATCTTTAAGACACATCATGGCTTTTAGTTTAGTTTGATATATGAGAGGATTTTACAAGTTAAATGCAGGTTAAACTGATGCATTAGGGTATTGCTAATTCAATGACCGTGTGTCACTGTTTCAATCTCTTAACAGTAACAATGATGGGAGAGTGGCTACAGGAAGTCCACATTGTGCTCCACATTTGAGTCCAAGTACACATTGCTTGCAATGTAGCTAGCAATTTTCACCCAATTGCACCCCATCTCCCTCACATTTTTTTTCTTTCCTTTCACTTTTCAGTGTTATTCAGTAAGGGCAAATATCTAAAATATATGCTTAAAACTTATATACACTTGTCACATTCAGTCATCATCTCATTAACGGCCTTCTTCGGTAAAATCCAATTTTCAGCCGAAAATGAACGTGAAGACTTTTCCGATATTGGACATGCTGCACAATCTGTTCAAATTTGGCTATTTGGCTCCAGGACACTCTTAAACAGGCCAGACTTCCAGTGTAAGGCCAGTGTGTGATATAGATAGACTATAACACACTCCTAACTTGTCTGAGGTCTCTGAATAGGAAATCTACAAATAGGAAAAAATATTTAAAAAGGGAATATTCAGCAAAGCTATTTTAACGCATGACACAAATGTTGTAACTTTACAGAATTCTGGACATGGTTTCATTCTGAGACTATTCAGAGCACTGAAAGCAAATACAGAGTGTTAGTAAGACAAGCATGATGGATTGGTGTAGAATACGCTTCTTTTTTGTGTCAGCAGAAATGTGAGAGCCTCTTCTCATCTTGTTCCCGTCTCAACCACTTTTACACTGGAATATATAGGCTCAGTGTAGGAGTTATTGAGGGTATAGGCCTCATTGTGTACATGTTTGTATGTACTGCTGAATTCACAATTTTTCTCTGTAATTTCAGAAAACACAATTATATTTTACAACACAAACCTTAACAAATGTAACTAGGTCTTCACGTCATTTTATTGTGCAACTTTAATAAAAGAACAAGGCATTCAAAGCAAAACTGGGTTTTATTGTAAAGTTTTTATGGTAAACGGCCCACAAAACCCTTCAAACTTATGGTGTGTAATGGCAATTTCATGCTGTATAGATTTTATTTTTAGGTTGTTTTCTATACACTCAATATTGCACAGTGATCTTGGGGTAACATTTTTATTATTCTGCCCTTCATAGTACATGCCATACAAATAATTTTAAGATGATTTGTCTGAGAAACAGTATAGCGGTGAACTTTTATGTAGTGTTGCTTTGATTCATAATCCACATTTGATATTTGTATCCTGCAAGGACACCCATGAAATGCTGCATTTGAAAGCCAGGTGGCAGTGTAACACTGTGGATCAGAGTGCTCCCGCTGAGCATACTGCATAAGGAGAACTTTTCATTGGGCCTCATTCACCAATATCTTCAAAACGATTTCTTATTGTTCTTAAGGTCTCATTTGAAATCCTGCATTGTTGAATTCAAATACTCATGAAAAAATGTTCTTAAACCCAGTTTTTGAATTTTTGGGATGATTCTTTTGGGTGATGATTCTTTTTATTTTCACTTGTTATAGGCAATTGTTGATTGAATTGTTGATGAGTTTCCTCATCATAACTAAGAAAACACCTGCTAATCTTTGAACAAATTCTTTAATACCAGCAAAACAGCAATGTTAGCACAAAGATAACAGAAATATGAACAGCATGGACATGGATCTGAAGAGGAAAATAAAGTATTCTGTTATCAAGAACAAATGTAAACACAATTAGCTTCTCCATGTCTAACATTTTTCTGTGCATCTCTGACCAAAATAAAATGATTGTCACCGCTCTGTTTGAAAGATAGCAGTGAGAAAAATCAATATCTTGTTAGAATGAAATCTGAGACACTAGGTTTAATTTGTGCCATTCCAATTGGAACCCCCTGGAAGGCTCGACGGAGCAGCATCATAAAAAGGGCCCATGCTGAACTAACAGAACGTGAGTCTTTGTCAGCCTGTAGAGCTTTATCCACAAGTTGGTTGGTGATATGAACTGAGCCAACCCCTGAGCAGTTTATGCACTTTATGTGGTGTAGTAGAGAGTATACAGTTATGTCAGTTTGTGTGCTGTGTTTGTGTGAGTATGGGTATGTATGTTGGATGGTAATGGTGTTGGTGGGTGGGTCTTCCTTTTTTTATTTGCAGAGCTTGTAAGCTGTCATGGTTTGTATTGCATCAATGCTGTTTGGATATTGACCATATTTCACTTCTTATATTCACTAAATCAGGAGGACAACAAGTAAGCAACTTTTTTACAACAACTGCACCTTAAACTTTAATGCTGTTAATGTGAATGTTCACCTTGCTGTTTGCATGACTGGGACACATCACCTGTGACAAACATTAAAGTTATGTTTTGACAATGTTTCTTGGTCATTGTAAATTGCTTAAAAGGATCCATGGCTATTGACATGTTCCTGCATGAAATTCTTGATTTTCCTACAGAAGCCTAATCTAATCTATTGTTAGCCTTATTAGACTGGCATTGGTATCAGCAGTATTTAAACACTCAATGTTTTTTTTTATTAGAAAGTTTAGAAAGAAGAGGTAGAGAGTATGGCTTGATATTATTATTATAACTGGAGATGCAATTCCCAAAGAAACTACCAGTGCATGCACTCAAAGGGCATTGTGCAGGTTGACCACCACTGTTGATAAGTGGGCACATAAAGCACTCAATACGTATCATTTAAAAATAGCTCTAAAATGGCATTTTGGGATTTTAGGCAATACTAGATGTTTTACACAATGCATGATGTAGCATTGGGGAGACGTGGAAGAGGATAGCCTTAGTCCAGTAGGAGTAACGAGGTGGCAAGAACCCCACATAATATGTATGATGGCCTAGTCCTACAATTTCAAAGCAGTCCGAAGTGAGAATCTAAATGAGGAATTGCCATGAACCCAGTCAAAGCCAATTAAATACATACAATAAAATGTGACGATCAATGAAGTATTTGGGTGAGTTGCTACCATTTAGAATGCAGTAATGAAGCACACAATGAAGTCACCTTTCAATTAGTGCATACAATGAAGACACTTTTCTACTAAAGATTACACTATGATGATCATGTTTTTAAAATGTGTCTTCGGCGTAATTTTGATAACTAAAAGTAAAGTAAGTTATTCCACGTAGCTAGCTCCAACATTTTAGTCTAGTACATGCTTTACCTAAAATTGCAAAAATTGTCCCCTAAAGGCTGGCAATGTCTTTACAATGTATTTTCAGTGTGATAACGACTCTTTGTCTTACTACTCCTTGTCATCGACACTCCTATATAACCCATATGTGTGTGTATTTATCATCTTTGAGCTACAGAAATGGAGGATCTGCTAAGCTTTTAAAACTAGGCTGTGTTTTTCCCAAAGAACTTGAAGGAGCAAATCCAGTTGATCTCCAGTTGCCAACCTTGACAGATTGTGGGCATTCAGTAAGAAAATTTTTGATCGATGCATGTAGCAGGGGTGGGGAGGCCACGTCAACCAGCTTGACCGTGAGGATGTCTGGGATGATGGTAAAAGCTAAACTGAAGAGCATCCTTCCTGAGGTCATTCTCCAGGCAATGCATGTTATAGAGTGAAGGCCAGTGGAAATGGCATCTTCAGTGGACTAATTTGCCTTGTAAGCAAATAAGTGGGGGTCAAAATGTGTTACCATTTACACTTTTACACACTTACAAAGTTTCTTTTTAGAGGATGATAGATTTTACTAATGTGATATTGTTCTGATAGTCAAAAACAGACATTTCGAGGTCAATTTCATTTGTAACTCATTTAAATCTTCTATGGAGCATCTACTTGTAATGGTAATGCAAAATCGGGTGCAGTCCCTTCTTGATGAACTATTCATCCGCCCAAGGGTGAAACTAATTAGAAGCTATTTATAAATGGGGGGGGGGGGGGGTCTGTGGCTGTTCTGTGAAAGGTAGAGCTTGAAACTCACAAAAGCTGGAAAAGCTCTATGAGCTTGGTCCAGGGTTCAATTACAGTCTGAACAAATTGTTTCACCAACTGTATTGAAGATTCCCTGTAGATTTCAGAGTTAACAACATCACATTAACAACATTAGAAACAACTGTAAATGGCAAGATGGTCCAAATCAAATAGTGATAAAGTCTGTCTAAAAAGCTATAATGCAGAATAGCTTGACTAATTCAGTCATTCATAATAGCCCTTCTTAATTCCAGATTGCTAAAAGATTTTAATAATAGCTCTACTCAAAGGTAGGCATTATAGAACAGTAATCTTTAAGCAGCATCACGTCAAGGGAAAATGTGTCCTTGTACTGTCCTCATTGGCTCTTCATAACGACTGGCTTTTAAAAAAATTACCCATTGTTATGTCTACATTGGTTAATATTGTTCAAAGGCATACTGGGCATGACTGGATTTTTATTAAACATAAATTATATATTATATAACAATAATAATTACAATAATTTCCGGAGCTTCTCCTACAGTTGACAATTTCATTGTACATTCTCATCAATTCATGTCATGTCACTAGCAAACAAGATACCAGCAATGATCATTTGCATGTAGTATTGACTGGCAAGCCAGTAGTAAGTGCTACTGTCATTTTAACCAGTGTCAGTTTTATATCCCCGTGGGTAATGATGTTTCAGGTCCTGCAAGCCTAGAGCCTTCATTCACCCCATAATTAGTGGTAGCTGGTAAATGAACCTAAAAACATTGTTTTGGTGTGGATTTGTGGCACTGAAAGGAAATGTGATTGTGAGGATAGACTATATGGTGGGCCCAGACTTGACTTGTTCTGCATCACACAGGGGAGAGGGTCCTGTAGCTTGGGAACCCAGCAGGTCCCATGACGTGCAGCTCCAGGGGCCTTGTTGCAGTGAAGGTGACCTTGTTCATTCTCCTAGATACTCTCACGTATCAGTGGAATCCTCGTGAAAGATGAGAGAGAGAAATGTTCTGATGGTTCTATACAGTCTGCCAATTCAGCAGAGAGCACGGAGGATTAGACCCTTATTTAAAATGGACTCCTCATCTGGCTCTGTTCTACTCTACTATGTTCTGCTGTTAAACAATAAACAATGGTTAGTTTTACGTTTTCGGTATTCAGTGTATCCTGTTTTAACGGCGGTAATGAAAGGTAATGAAAGAGGAGGCAGAGATTGAGGAGACAATGTGGTGGAAAAACCTAAAAACAGCAAGTGTTGTGTTTACCGACCATATTATATCACTACTGAACTCTGAAGGGTCTGTTGAATAGGTTTGTTGCAATTCCACTCATTTCCACTTCCTAATGCAGCGCACCAATGAAGCATTCACTAATAAAAACCCATAAATTTTGTTGTGAGGACTAATTTGTGTAAGTAACACAAGCATCAAATAGACTGTTGTATTGTGGTCCTGATGCGTGACAGAGAGATCTACACAGACCAGCCTTCTCACCAGCATGGATCACTTACATGTCCCTACATTAGTCTTCTCACATTACTGGTATCTGAAGTGAGCCGGTGCTGACACCAGAGACCAAAGCCTTGGCTTATTGACAAGTCTTTTTCTCTGTTTGACATGTTGTCCTGCTGTCTGTAGCCCCTTCAGTAAGTCACATGGATACAAAACTGATGATGATGATTTCATGACCTGACATCAGATTCCTGTGTGAAAAAAACACATAATTTGGATCCTCTGGACTTGGGCTACATCTACTGTAACAAATAGTGATAAGGGAACTATTTTTTTTTTTAGAAAAATAACATACCTAAATTTATCTATTTTTTAGGCTTGTTTGTAGCCTTGTGTAAAACCCAATTCCTTAATCTTTAAGGAGTGCATCTAGATAGAACTTTAATTTCTTTTTTCCAGCTTCCTCTTACAGGCAAAGTTAAGTGGCTAGATCTGGGACTTGGTTTCTTACACCTCACCAGTTGACTTAATGAAGTTTTCAATCAATGCTGTCACCTCCTTGACTATATTTTTACAACTGTGAGAGACATACAATTTTGTGCCCTTCCATCTGGACCAAATGCACTTGCACCCTGAGATCTCAGTGTTCAGAAACCAGGGTGGGCTTACATTTCTCTCCTCATATTCATCCTTCCTCCTATTATTCAGAATGGTGCAGAGTCAGGCACAGAAAGGTCTGTATTTATAAGACTACAAGACCTTTGTTACTCTGGGTGTTATTTCTGAAAGATTTGAATGAGGGCAAAAGATTACTTACGTGTTTTTTTACTGTCCCATTTCTCTGATCCAGTATGCCATCCACATCCCACCACAGTAACCAGTTTCACTCTGACAGCCTTGCCCTTGTCTTGATGGCAACAAAGTGGGCCATTTTTTTCTGTTCTGAGAAAGGCTTTGAGTTTTGACTAAAGCATTCAAGTCATTTCTCCATATGAACACACATCTGATTCCACCTCTGACACCCTTTGTAGGTGAGACACTCAATGAATGTCGGCTTTATTAGTCATGCAGACCAATGGGAACATTCACTAAGGCTTTGTATGGTTTTCATGTCACATCCTCTATCACTGACTATAAACACAGTGGTCAGCATCCCTTTATTCTGTCTCCAGTCAGTTACCCTTATCTGATCAACCATACTTTGACTCAGATCAAATATACTTCATAGACAGTGAGATGTTATTGATATAATTTAAAAAATAATGTTAAAGCCAAGCTCATTTCTAAATAACTGTAGAAAACTGTATCAGATGAATTCTCTCAAAGCTCTCCTATATCAAATGTTTTCCAGTCAATCTCTAGTGGGCTAAAAATGTAAGCAAGCAAGATGGAGCCCAGGGTGTTTGTTTCTCTACCTCCTCGCATTGCCACTGTGTATTTGCAGTCATGAATGGATATGGTTGAATCAGAACTCCTGTATGAGGGGGGCATGTATGCAAAATGATGTTTTATTTTCATGTCTTAAATTAGTTCAGAGCTGTAATTCCAATGTCTCCATATAGAGACCTTCACCATGACATCAGAAATTGAAACCTTGCCCACATATCCCACTACTAAAGTAAAAGGACAACTAAACTAAACTTGTGCCTTGAGGTAGACATACCCAAGACTTAGGTGCCTTGTGGTAGTTAGGTGCCTTGGTGGACCTTTATAGAGGTGGGGGTCAACCTTGAAAAGTCAACACAGAGTCGCTAGGGGAGCCTTATGTTGACATTATCAATACAGTGATGTAATTGGTCAAGAGATGATTGATATACCATAGATGGTGATAGCCTGTGCAGTAGGGGTATAAAAACCTATGTCCTTGCATTACTACTATGGACTATTCCTGTTAGAAACTTGATGTGAGTCCCCGGTGCATTGTGAATAAAGTTCTCTGAGACTTCTCTCTGATCCCTGACTCTGACTGAAGACTTTTTTGACTAAATCCTACATTTTTGTACCACAACGCTTTAGTAGCCTTCTCTTAAACTTCTCTTAAACTGGTTTTGCCTTCAGTTTTGCTGATTGGCTGGGCAAACCGAAGACTTATGGCAGTTTCCTGATGGTGGTACTGCAAAGAAACACTGTTGAGTGGAGGTACTACAGTGGTGTTATCCTGATTCAAATACAAGTAGAAACCATAAATTGCACCTTCCCGTTTTACTCTTCCTTTACATTTGCTCTGTTGGCTGTCCTAAATGAGGGCAAACTCAAATCCCTGGTGCAGGCTACTCCGGTAATTAGGAGAGCTTGGATCTCTATGGAGAACCTGCACCAACTAAGCACAGAGATTGAGCAAACCTGGAACTCAAATGTGATCTCATCATCAAGATGAACCATTTGACTGATTTGAAGAAAAATATTTATATCAAAGTACACAAACAAGGCAAACTGCAGTAGTACACACATATATAGCCTATATACATATATATATATATATATAAAGTATCTTGTAATGGTAATATTTTGAAATATTTTGGACACAGAAACATTGCAGTATTGTAGAAATAAACTTCAGTTTTCCTGTCACATAATGCCTTTCTTTTGTAAGGGTATCCCAGTCCAACCATGTCACATTTTGGTAGACTAAGCTTCATTCAAAGCTTGTGCTTAAAAATCATACACTTTTTTTTCGGCAGCAAGCCAGTGGGTGGGGCCTCTTTAGGGAGGTTCCCACATTAGACTGATCATATAATTAAATGGGGTCCTCACGCAGTAGTCCTTCTTATAGACTGATAGCTAATTAGTTGTTCTCAGCCCCAAGCAATTGTTTAGTTTGATTGTCCTGTCGCAACAGGCTTGCCTAATGCCTACAGTCGAACACCAATTCTCATCAATACAACATAACTGCAACGTGTGGCAGGCAAATGACTGTTCTTTTTTATACAGTATGCTGCAATACTTTTCTGTCCAAAAATGATATTGGACAGTACACAGTGTAGTGTTTTTTTTTTTGCAAACTTAAGGATAGGAACAAGCTATAATAAGCAATATTTTAGTTATGTTGACTGTCAAGGGACAGTAATAAACTTGATCTCCTATGGCTCATAAGTGAAACCAGAGAACCTTTTATTACCCTAAACTATTAGATATACTACAAAGCTAGTAAATTAACCTAAAATGTCAATCATGATAGCTTGCCACCCAATGCAGAGACTACTGCACATCAGAAGTGCACATGAAAAACATGCTAAATGCCTGTGACCGATAACAACAACACGTCAAGCTCTCTTTAATGTGGTGCTCTTGTGTTTAATGCAAGATACACTGAATCCCCTGGTGTAGACATCTCCTTCATTACCATAGCCTGACACAAATTTGAATGTCCTTTGATGTCAAAATGTTTAGATGGCAAAAGGTATATATATCCTCCCATACAGTACTAATTCACCCATAGTAATAGGGTGTCCAGACAACCAAGACTATAGGGTTTTCTTATACGACTTTAGCACAGATAGTCATATGTGACTGAAAATACAGATGTTCAGAAGTGACTAAATATACTGTATGTATGTCCAAAAGAATGAATCCTACATGAAATCCTATGTCATGCTAACACTGCAATGAATGCATGAATAATGTCCGGCACAACTGTTCATCAGTTTTGAATTCATCTGTCAATTAACTCACAGTCTGAAACAGCCCTAAAAGTAGGTCATTGCATAGCAAACACATGACTCATTGAAACCTCCCTGGCTTGGGTGTAAGGATTTTCATTGTCAATAATTCATAAGTCCCCCAATGGGACTGAACCAACCACTGGAGTAAATGGGTAAGTGAAATTAATAAGGGCCCTTGTGGCCAGGCGCCCCAAATGCCAGTTACTGTGCACTTTATTTCTGTACTAGCAAACTCACCAGACGGATCCTTATCTGACACTGACTTTAAAAACAAAACCATAAGTGTGTCAGTCTGCAGTGAAACAGACATGGCTAGTTTGCCTTTTCTATGTCAGGTGTTGGCCTTGGAATTAATGTCTATTGATGTGTGTACAGATCTGAATTCTTCTATACAGCATACGGTGGCTAGTAATGAAAAGGTTTAATGAAAGAAGAACAAATTATTTACCTTATAAAAATCACAATGTTAACCTGGTTCTCACATCCTAATATCAGTCTAGTCAATCAGTGTCCACTCAGTGTCCACTGTTCGCCCGAGATCACCCATCAATGACGAGTACTCCAACACAATGGGGTGGGATTAAAATGTGATTTGTTTCAAAATGTGATACATTTTTCCTTTAGTTGAAAAATGTTTGCATGATATAAGAATTTCTGCTGAACATTAAATCTTTTCTGCACACATATAAATCTTGCCTTGCCTTTTCTTTCTGCGATCAAAGGTCTGATTGTTGGCATATCAAATGCCTGCAGAGACATTCTGATCTGCCTGTAAATCCTGCCTCATGGAAGTTGGACATGACATGAAATTGGTCAGACAGATATGCAGAGCACATCAGTATGTATGGGAACAGGGCAATCACTGTGTAACTATTTGCCATTGTTTCAGGTATCTTTTTATTGAGAAATGTGTTTTGGCATCATCTTATGAATTAATTGTCCCATATCGTCAAGAGACAAGCGTAAATGTCCCATCAGTCATCCAGGATTGCACTCTGCACTTCTGGTTGGAGGACAGGAAACCACTACAAAAATAAAAAAAATGTCTATTTGCAGTATAAATAATAAAACTGGCAATAGAGTAATAAAAAGCTATTTACACCCACAATAACAAATGTATTTGCACATGCACAAAAAAGATTACAAACACTTATCCTTGTGTCTGTAGAAAAGTTATGCAAGGATATTATTAATCTTCATCCAGAGAAGGTGCAATACAATACAATATTTAGTTTGATAATAATGGATTGCAGAAATGATTGAGTCATTTGTGGTATACTGCAGCAACTTTGAAGCCAAATTGCTAACATCTCTAATTCAAGTTAGCCCAGTAAATAATGTCCATGGAGAGAAGAGAACCATACGTTAGTAACATTTAACATTTTTGAAAGTTTCCAACTTTACAGGTACAGCAATAGGAAATTAAAGGAAAGGAAACACAGCAAATGCAAAATTAAGTTTTTAGTCCCCACCTTTTTCTATTAATCTTAATTTATAAATGTAAATGGAGTTTCTAATTCAAATGTCATTAGGATGGTTTAATTGACTTACACTGACTTACTCCATTTTGCATTATTGTTGTTTTTTTGTTATGACATTTGACTTGTCACTTATCTTTTAAACACTATAAAATGTATTTTTAATATGCTGATATTTAAAATATACTAGTCCTGGCCAATTTTTTATTTAAATAAAAAGATTGTTTATCTGGCACATCAAATAGTTTCTCTCTCTCTCTCTCTCTCTCTCTCTCTCTCTCTCTCTCTCTGTGTGTGTGTGTGTGTGTGTGTGTGTGTGTGTGTGTGTGTGTGTGTTTGTGTGTGTATGTGTGGTGGGGGTGGGAGAGAGTTGAGGGTAAATACAGCTGTTCTTCGATTGCAGCTTTAGCTTCTGTTGAAAGACAGTGGGTCAGATTGACATCAACCGCTCTGCTTCCTGAAATGCATAGCAAGCATATTCAAGCTGCACTGCAGAGACCTGCTTCTATAAATAATATTGTCAATGTAAATTACAGTGTACAAACCACAAAGGAATTTGCTTCCATATTACAACACAGAACTTCATTTAGCCACTATGATCTTTATTTGTGAACTTCGACATAAAAAGTAATTTCTTTTTGGAAGTTTGCTTAGTTGAACTATTATGCAGGAGGGGCATTTCATTTGGGGGGGATGTACGAATAAATGCACACTATAGAGGCACTATGGAGGGGAGCTATGGCATTATTTGAGTTTAGTTTTGTGCTGTGAACTCAAAGCAGTAATTGTGTTTGTGCTACAGTAAATCATTCCTGGGGAAATGAATAATTGTGTATATGTGTGTTTGTGTGTGTTTGCGTGTGTGTGTGTGTGTGTGTGATGGATCATGGATTTTGCCTGGTTCTTAGACTTACGTAACAGAGAAGAGTTAGACGCAGTGTATCAGATTAAATCCTGAGCTTGCTGTTTAAATTGAAGGATTAAACCAAGACACAGAACCAGCTTGAATATACATGAGAACATCAGGGATGATTTATTTTGAAGGATATATTCCCTTTAAAGTGATATGGAACATGTTTAGTCTGAAATTACAATACATAAAAAGATAATAAAAGCATTATCTGTGGTAGAACAAAACAAAAAATCCCATTTGCTTCCTGCATCCTTCTTTTCATGCACTGGCATTAGCAGATCAGGGAATGAGAGTATGGGAGGAGAGCATACTGACACCACAATGATGACTCTCCTTCTGTTCCATGGGATGTCTTCATTATCAATCTTCAACTATAGGCTGCAGGAGAGCTGTCTCCAGTGGGAGCCTCCAGAGATGTGTGTGTGGGAAATGTGCATGCCTTTACACATGACTCATGGCACCTGACTGCATGCATTCTGTGCACAGGGAGAAGAACGCTGGGATGGTCCAGACCCAATGTGTTCTGTTTTTGCATACATTCAGTCATGCTTGGCAGGGGTAGAACAAAATCCACAATCAAAGCCCCAGTTGTATTGTGATTTATTTCTGTGATATCCCCACATAGATGGTTCCTGGAGTAGGTAGTCCTGTAGGGTGGGTGATTAATGTTGACCAGTGGGAATGGCGACAACTCTGGGCCACTAATTCACGGAAGTCCAACTTTCATGTGCACAACTGGCACATGGGCCTGGTCTGATGTAGGCACCCAATAGCATCTCTTTCTGAAAAATAAAATAAAAACACACATCACTATAATGCCCAAGCTGACATAAAACTCGCCAGTTTAGTGTAAATGCAATTTAGATGACTCATATGGTGCACTAAAAAATAAAAACAGTCCACATTAAATACAAATTTAATGAAGTCTGGCAAATTATTTTTCACCTGTCAACAAAAATAAAATGCAGGATTATATGAGGTTAGATATGGGTGATAAGCTAAATAAGACAGTCTGTGTGATGGTTGCTGTAGTCGCAGGCTTGGACTAGCATTCAAACAGCCACCTATGCTCGGGAGCTAACAGCTAACTACTTAACTGCTGAAAAATGTGAAAAAACTAACAGCTCAATGATCCATGTTAATTTAGGCTTTTTTCCATTGGCCACATAAAAATGTTTGAAGGGTTTGAATAACATTTTGCAGATGTCACTGTGTCTATTCCCTTCTTCGCTTAATAGTGCGCCATCTATAGGTTATACCTGTATTGTTTCATTTTCAACCGTTAGAGCATTGTACTGAATATGCTAAGGGGACGACAGTGTAAAGGGATCCACTATTGCTACTTAGCTCATGCAAATGTGTTGTGTCTCTCACAGTGCTGCTATGTGAACAGACAAAAAGCAATGCGCTCTGTGGCTCCAACAGTGCTCCTGTGTGAACAAACACATGCGCTAGAACACTGGTTTGTATGAAGGATCCCTGTTCCCAGGGGAATGTCTCAGGCTAGATCAAATAGCCTGAGACATATGTAAGTGCCTCCTCAGAGCCTCCATGCCTTGGTCAAAGGACATATGGTCTGAAATACTGTAAGATCAGCTTCCTTTCACATGAGCTTGGGATCAAGCTCTGCATTGTAATATCACCACACTAAGGATTCAGATAAAAAAGGGATTCTGATTTAGGATACATATTTTTGTGTTTAGTTTTCTTAGAACGTCTCATGTTTCATGTCCTTTTTAAGCATCATCTGTTCGTCTGCTTTGACTGCTTGTTTTTTTTCTGCTGATTATTTTATGGTTTTATTTGTTTTAATCTGCGAGGCACATTGAGATGCCGCTGTGCAATGTGCTAAATAAATCAACTCCCTTGCCTTGCATTGCTTTGTGGATTATATGTCTTGTATTTTCAAGACAATATTTCCTGGAAGTGAAAAAAGACTTATTTTCCCAA
Source organism: Limnothrissa miodon (assembly GCA_017657215.1). Classification (NCBI taxonomy): domain Eukaryota; kingdom Metazoa; phylum Chordata; class Actinopteri; order Clupeiformes; family Clupeidae; genus Limnothrissa; species Limnothrissa miodon. The sequence continues at coordinate 42,079 of JAGFZM010000981.1, forward strand.
AAAACGTATTTTCCTAAAAAAGCGAGACACCCCTATATAATGACATGCAAAAGAAATAGGTACTAATTTTTAGAATTGCAATAGAAATCATGCACTTTGAAATTTAAAACACATACCATTTAAATGTCCTTTTCTAAACTGTACAAACTTGCATCACCCTTTATCGCATTGTGCTGGCATTTGTATTCCTTAAAAACACAAAGTCTGCCATTAGCAGCTGTCACTATACAGAGTTATCAAGGTTAAGCCCGTCATTATCCCATTTTACCACCCAGCGGGCGCGCTGCTTCCATTTCAGTGCTGTGTGTCTTTATCTACACCGTAAGTACCTGGCCGCCACCTCATCATTGGCCGCGGCAGTATTAAAAGGGTCAGAAAGCACAAGGTGCCAGTGAGTGGGGTGCAGCCTGTCCTGTAATTACACCTTAAAGGTATCATTCAAGCGCAGCAGGCCTCGAGCAGTCAGAGGGGATCATTTTCCCTGGTGTAATGTGCAGGCACGGAAGTGTGCCACTCTCCCCTTCTCTCTCAGCCGCCACCTATAAAGGATATAGCAGCTTCTTGTTCTCAACAGGCAGCCCAGCTATTAAGTATATATGCATACACTCAATGTTGCATGCCTCATATCTTTACTTTGCCATGAAAAGTTTGGTGCACTTTTCTTTGCACATAACCTTTTATGTGGTTGTGGGTTGTTGCCAGCTCATTTGTGGTGGTGAAGTTGATGGCACTGCTTTTTGTGCGGTGTTGTAAGAACTGTGAGCTTACAGGAAGGAATAAATTTGTACCACGCTTCTCCTTGCACCTACAGGTCATCAGCTAATGCTACAATACTGATCTGCTGCAGAAGGCCAGGCCCTTAGAACAGAACTACTTGCATGACCATCGTGAAAATACCTGCTGTGTTTAGAGATAGACTGAGTGATTGCTTGCAGAATCTTAATAAAACTGAGTGTATATAGGAATTGCCTTTAGAGAGGCTGCTGCCTGTTATAGTCCAAACCTCATTCCTCCGAGGTTAGACAGATAACTGGACACATGTCTGATTGATCCATTTTCACACGAGAGATCCCAGTATATGGAGAATGGATGGCGGTGTGAAGGATGCATAATCTGTACACAGTAGCGAAGAAGGCGAGAATTTTGCTGGGGTAGAAATGTGATATTGTGACCACCTCTGTGCCTCCGGACAGGCCTTATTCAGTTACACACCATTAATCCCAGCTGGTCAGAGTGTGGCTGCCCTCTTATCTAATCCTACACAATGTGGCGGAAAGTTCTTTGTAAATAAATGTAAACCAACCGGTAATTGAGGGTGGAACCTCTCTGCCAAGAATGGTCTGAAACATGACCACTACAGGAAAGGAACTCCTCTGTGGCAGGGCAGTGCAACACCTGGACACCTTGATACCTGTAAAGGAGAAACCCAACACCTGTCCACCCTTTGCTTGCAGGGAGTCAGCCACGTGGGAGACCTGGGAGTGAAATGAAGATTCTGGTTGGTTGGAGAACTTAATACGGAATAATTATGCACATGTACTATATGTTATGATCTCTGTTGTTGACTTCTTTTTTGTTTTGTTTTTTTGTTTAGAGCACACGGTGCAGATGGCCAGTGCAGTTAGTTGGCCCCTGTTCTGAATTCTCTAGAGCCTTTTTGACATTTATTGAATATGACTTTTCTCAGACAACTAATTTCTGTAACACAGTGTTTCTGGCATGAGATGTAAAGCTATGTCTCCACATGACAACTGCACAAGAGATTTCCAAAGACACCATCACTGAAATTAGCATTCAAAAGGAAGGGAAATGAAAAACAAATAACTGGTGTGAATGACTCGGTGTTCTTGAAAACTTCACTGAATCAACACAGTCTGTGCTCTATTGGAAATTTAGACATGGCCAGTGAGCAAAAGCTTATATTAGAAAACAGTTGGATTTACTTAATATTGATCAGCTGGCTTTGCAGGCTAGTGTTTATGGGCTGATGCTCCCTACCACCATTAGTTATTCTCATGGGAAGTTTGGAGCTTTTTAAGCTGTATAGCTTTGAACAGGCAGCATGAAACTGACAGCTAAAACAGAATAGCAACAAACGATTTCCAATGATGCATAAAGAGAAAACATCTAAACTCGCATAACAAATGATAACAAATCAAACCAATAACCACAAATGTATCACAAAATGTTAAAAATGTGAAAAAGAAAAGAAAACCATATCCAGAACCCTGTCTGTTTCTCCCCACCTACATACTGTACCTACCTCAATCTCTCAGATTGCATCGTCCTCTGCTCCCCGCTACTGTACACATCATGAGTTCACCCAACCTACTGCAGTCTGAGGTCATTAAATCGCAACAGCAGGACACTGGAGGGAGAGACAGGGTCCCCTGAGTTGTGTGGGACGCCAATGTGCAGCATGGCAGCGAGCGACCAGGAAAGGATCAGCACAGAGTCCTGATATAGCTTGGCCCACAGCTGCATGACCACTTTAAATTATATTATTATTCACTACTACTACTACACACAACAACATCAAGCCATTAATACAACAAGCCATTATGCATTATCATAATAAAGGGCCGTGGATTGGACATGGTGGATTGGAGGGTGGTACAGGGGAAGTAGGGCCACAGTTAACTGTAGCCTGGGGACCCCTGTACACCTTAATCTGCCCCAGGCAGTGGCACCCCATTGGCCCTGCGGGCAATCACAAGTCACTGCTCCACGAGTCAAGCAGGCAGGGAGGGAAATTGGCTCTTTGTTGGCCCTGGGTCCTTATCAGAGAGGCACACTGCACAAGGCTAGAAAATGGACGCCAGATGCCCAGGTTTCCAATCAGATTGAGAGATCTGAGGCTGCATTAAATGGCTTTCATCAGTGGGAAAGTTAATCTCCACAATTTCACTCAGTGAAATTCTAAAACAGTTCTGAAATGAATGTGAGAAACAAAGCAGGAACTCAATTTAGAGGAGTGTGAGCATAGACACAAATGACTTGTGCAAGATAGATATGATAATTACGCCTGATGCTCTGTTCTGGCAAATGCCAGACACACGAGGGAGAACAAATGGTAAATAAATGATTATCGCGTCCTTTTTCACTCCTCCACCTATAAGCGGTCTATTTGGAGACCATGTAAGCAGGTTCATTCTTAAGCAGATTCATCTGCCTTGTCATCAGTGTTTGAAACATCCCCAGAGGCTATACATTGGGCCTGTCCTACTTTCTGAACTGAGGGTGGTCTCCTCAATCTCTCAGGAGACTCAAGTCCACTCGGTCCACTGTGTGGTTTTTCAAACAGGAGAATCATCAAAGTATGGGAACCATCAAAGGTGTACACAGAGCAAAACCCTCAAAAAGCCTTAGCATTCTCTTTAACTTGTCTTGAGACATCTAGCAGGGCAAGCATAATTAGTTCAAACAACATTTTTTTTTCTTTCTTCCTGCTGAATAATTCTGCATCCACCTCCAAAGAGAAAAGGGTTTGTTCAAAAGGGTGGGTGGTGGGGGGCATTGATATTTTCTAAATGTCAGCAAATCAATGGACTTGTGTAAGGACACAACACAAATGCGGAAACCCACACATATATTTCCGGTGTGAGTACCTTGCTTCTGACTAGGATAGATAGTGTATCTGGATATCGGAGGATCCGACATAGATCAGGTGTCCTCTCCTCTCAGGAAGCCGTGTGCTAAAACTGTGTGTGTGCTCTGAATGGATGCTGTCATGAAAAGGCATTGGAGACCATGAAAGGATGCACGTCATCTCTTTCAAAGCGACTGTTTCCCTGAATATCTGTGATTGTTATAGTCTCTGTCAGCATGTCTTTTTGTTCTATGTCCTTTAGCATCCCAGCTTGATTGCTGATCATGACACTCAGCCATGTTTAACTCTTGTATGTAATTTGAATCTACTCACCTGCTAACATCAGACTGATTATGTAACCATCATTCTGAGTAACTCATGACTGGCACTTAACTCTAGTCATAAATGTAGGGCTATTGTTCGGATGTCAGGTGAAGTCAATAAACCATGGCTACTTTAAACAAGAGCTTGTTCAACACTTAATGATAAAGCTGCATAGCAGTAGAGGTGAAGACATCTGGAAAAGCTGACTTTCAACCTAAAATCCATTCAGAATTGTGGTCTTAATTTATACCTAATTTCAATCAAAGTCAGCATGCATGTACAGTGAATGTATGCCATTTTATGAGTGAATGTGCATGAATTGGACTTGTGCTCTGCACAGTGGACACTACACTTACATACAGTTAAATGGGGGGCAGACCCTTTCATTAGTGTGAAGTAATTACAGACAGCAATGGGCAGGCTGGCTCTGGTTTATTTTGTGTAGACAGGCTAATTTATTTAATAGAAATAAATGAGTAAATACAGTGTAATCCATGAAGGATTATAGGTTTGGCCTAGGTGTCACCCCTAGTTGTGTTTCAAGAAATGAGTCACCCTTTTCAGACTGAAGCGTAGAGGCTATCCCCGAATTAAAAGAGCAAAACTAAACAGGTGACTGGAGGATGATACAGGCATAAACACTACACACTACAATTGGCTGATTTATGCACACCATGCAACTGCACATATACAGTTGACATAGGAGTACATAGGCGTACAAAGGAGCAGAAATTCCCAGTCACTGGGAAAAAAAGGCCATCCGTTTTTAACTTTTTATCAGGACCTGTGTTTAAAACAGAGATTAACTGACCTTGAAAACCCAGCATACTGCAATATCATAAAAATGCAAAAAGCAAATGCTACAGTTTTATCTAGAGTTCCCTTGGGGTGTGCCAGCATAAGCGTTGCTAAATTTGACTCCAACAGTGATCCAACAGCTTCTCATTCTTCCTGTATTTTAGGAAAAAAAAGATCCATCTATGAATATGCATTTTGAACCATGAGAAAAAAGAAAGCACACTTTCTATCTCCCACATGAAGATTTTTCAAAAACTGTATTTTCTGGATTCCACTGGATGTACAATGTGCACAGTTAAAAAAAATGGTTAGATGGCTGCAAGTACCCTGAGTTGTATCAGGATTGCGTGGTAGGGAATGTTTGATAGCTGATAGCTTGATAACAGACAATGGCATGTCTAATAATAGACTGCGTATTCAACAATGGTTTTGTTGGGATTCTACTCTGAAAGGGTTATGGTTAGACTATACAAGGCTCGGATAACTCGGTGATCAGCTGAAAATCTACTGCCTGCTAAGCCGGTTTCTTCAGTGTCACAACAGGCACAGTACAGTGCCAATTATTATTATGGTCACTTCTGTTTGGCTGAAGCTCAGTAGCTCTGTGTTCCTAAAAGTTCCCTGGTGTGTCTCAGCAGGGCATCTACCCACTAATGTTTCATTTTATGCTCAACAGTCTACTCATTAGTTTTTGAAATGGCAGGTGTTTACATTGGCCTGCCTCTGGGTGCTGTCCGGGGTGCTGAAACGTTAGACCCTCAGTCTAAGATCATAATTCAGCTCTAACTTTGTCAACACTGGGTCAACACCGTCATCACATCAACACTGGGTCAAGTATCTGTTAGTGGGATAAAAAATAAACCTAATGGCATTTGATATGTACTTGAATTTACCAACTACCACTTCCACAGCAAAATAGTCTTTCAGACCCTTGAAAAAAAAATGATTAAGGCATACAGGCATCTTGATTAGCAGTTTAGATTTGTACATTTCATTCTTTTAATGTCCAGCCAGCACAGCAATCAGTATGTTTTTTAATTATGATAGACACTTCAAATCAGAACTCTACTTTAAACTATGCCTGAAATATATACCTTATTTTTAAAGGGGCTGAGATGTTGCAGGATTTTAGCACAATTTAATTTTTTATCTGAAAACGTATTTGTCTCAATTCAATTGAGTTAATTTTTTTTTGTATAGCGCATTTAACAAAAGACATGTTTGACAGCGCTTCACAACAAAGACCACCAATGAGCAACAGGGGCAAGGAAAGGAAAAATCTTTTTTTTTCCCTCGTTGTGGTATAGGAAGATACCTTGGGCAGTTCCGACGACTCAAAGGGCTAACCCAACTGCCAACTGTGATTAGCCCATGGTATTCATAGGTCTTGACCATAGAATTATCAGAGTACCGGTAATCCCAAGATAAAGGCACACGTAATAAGAAAATCATTGTGTTAGTATCAACATAATAACATAATCTCTTCTTGATCGGGTAGATTTCTGCCCCTACACTATGAAAAAAACAGGTCTCGAAAAACAACACAGGGGCTTTCCTTAAAACTGAGTGGTGTATTCAAAGAAACACTAGCAACAGGAGGATCTGAACTTAAACATAACAAACAACGGCAAACCAATCAGCATCAAGATGGGTTGGGAGGTAATGCACGTCCTCTACCATTTTGTTGTCGATTGGTTGGCCGTGGTTTGTTAAATTTAGGTTTTTTGAGTGTTCGTTTGAGTATTACAGATTCTGTGTTGTCTATTGAAACCAGGGTTATTCGTACGTTTTTGAGGGAGCAGACAGCTAACCGATCAAGGGGAGATGCCTACAATTTTAGATAAAAATGAAATTGCGCTAAAATCCTGCAACATCTCATAGAGCACATTTAAGTCTCATACTGTACAACACTGATAAAAGCTTGGGTCAGAAACATGAAGCCACACTTTTTCACATGTTGTTGATGTTTTCGTACTGATTATTTGTCTTTCTAAGTCTCAAGTGGACACTGTTGTGGCCTTAGGCAACAAGCATGGAATAAAGCAAACTTGCACTAACTGTTACATAATCTTTGAGTACAAAATAATGATCCAAACTGGGGTATTTTAATTTCAGAATGTCTGGACACTGTGAGATAAGTAATTGGACCATTTACACAAATATGGGACCAAATGACTAATTACTAATTACAGTCTATTGTTAATTGTTAAAATGTGAGATTAAGTATTCAAACTCTCATTATTATAAATGCATTTACAAAGAATTGTGCGTTCATTATGTCTTATTACTATTAAATTTGATAACTGTTACATTTCATAACAGGTTACCATCCCATGACTGTATGATAGCATAAGCATGATAAGCATGATGTCATGATAATGAAACTTGTGTCACAAAGCCTTAGGTTTTTGGCTTTTGATACTTGGGAAAGATGGAAAACATGTCTTATTGATTTTCATGTGGTTATCTCACTTTACTTAGAGTATACACAGAGCACTTGGCATAAGCAACTGGGCATAAAAGAACAATTAACAAATGGGTTTATAATGCTTTGTCACACTTCATATGGAAAGGACAATAAGAGTATGTTGTATTGTATCATAAGTACAGTACTGAAACTGCAAAAAGAGTTATGGACACTAATGGGTCTGGCATTACTCGTAAGACTTTTTGAATGCATAACTCCATCCTTGTCCGACTGTCATCCTGCACATGCCAAATTTCTTCTTTATGGGGGATGTTGAGAAGCCAAGGCATTTATCTACAGCATAACTTTCCAATGGATGTGACTCTCTCCCTAGATAGAGCTTGTATAAAACAAATCCACCAATGGCTATGGCCTACATACCTTTCTACCTCAAACCATTTCCACTGCTTTGCCCCCTACTGAGACCCTGTAATGCTCATTTTACTTTTACTAATCAACACATCTCATGCTAAATTGCTTCATTTCACTCGTTTCAGTCTTCTCTTTCTTTCTTGTAACCACCAATTAATGCAAGGGGAAACCATTAATAGGGAAAGAGCCATGGGACACGGCACTGCACTGCAGCTAGCTAGGTTATTCAAGAGCTGCTGTATGATATGATAACCACACTCCCAATTTACTGTAGGCAAGGCTCACAATGGGGACTTTTTGGACTCAGCTGCTTTTAACAGTAAACTCGGATACCAGTCGACGAGTCAGTAACTTTCTGTAGAGTTTCACAGAGAAGAGCACTGAGGTGATAAACATTTTCCTGCTCGTTTTTGCACAAAACAATATAAATTGAATCTTGGATAAAGGTGAGCTCTACTGTATGTATACTTGCAATCCTCAGCATTACAGACTACCGTTTACACCGTTGACATATTCTCGTTGAAATTCATCTATCAGTAACCCCTGTTAAAACCCCCTGTTTTAACGACACCGGCGTTAATTAATACAGCATTGAGGGAAATTGTTGTAGTCTGATCGTTTTGCACGCTTTGTTCAGAAAACCAGCACACTGCAGTCGAGTGGGTGGGCGGTGCATTTGATATTTTGATGTGTGCTCGCGGAAACGCCGTTCACACAGTTGTTTTAAGGTAGCCTAATGTCTTTAGATTGTACAATAATTGGGTCAGTGAATTATGAGGAGTGACTGAGGCGAGCTGCTAAAACTCACCAAAAATTAGATGAGCAGGAGGACGAACCAGTGTGGCTAAACTTGTGACAGACTGCAAATCGGAAACTTCAGAAAAGAGCGCCGCATCATAACGAACAGACAGACCGTGTGCAGAAGGTAATATTTGTGTTGATACGTGCAAGCCTGCCGCCCTCTTTTCACAACAGTGGCTTGAAACGTTATTATCTATCCTATGTGTGCTAATTTTAATGCTTTTCGTCACAGGGAAATGAAACATGAACTCAGCAGGCGCAGGTAACTACAGAAGGGGCTCTGTCAAAGGAGAGAAGGTAGGCGCCTTTTCAACTTCTGTCCCGTGTATATTCGGACTTATCTTTAAAAAAACGAATTGCGTCAAAACTACGTTTTAACTGATTAGAAGTATGCAATACAATTCTTCAATATTTAGAAATTATTTGGAATTATGCATGGGATCACATTGTTTTTTCGCAATGAGGACTGATTGTCGTAAAGCAGATGGTCGTAGGCTATTTTTGAGAACGACGCCTAGTATGGCTTACCTTAATGCAATGTGGGTGTCAATTAGTTGTAAATTCATTACAATTTTATCATATGTTTGCCCTCGACCTTTGTATCCAAACCTTTGTTAATAGCTGGACCAGTGACTAATGCTCTTCAGATGAGAATCTTGCCAAAGCCATAGCACAGCCCTTAACTTAAACCAAACCTTGTAACTTCATACTTGACCAATAACAATAACTGTAACTTCATACTTGACTGATGCATGAACCCTCATATGACTTAGCCTTGCACTGATGCTGTAATTTTTATATTATTAGGCTATTTTTATTTTTATCTTATTGTCCATATACTTATACTAGAACTGATAAATAGCTATGCTTATATTTTTTTATTGCCCATATTTTCATATGCACATATTTATTGTTGCACTACTGGACTCATTTGCACTACTACCTTGACACACACCTCATACTGGACCACAGTACATTCATGCGCATCTCTACCCTTAGTATTCATATTCTACTGATTTTTTTAGTAATGTTGATCTAGTCATGTTGTTTTGTTGATTTGCTTCTTATCATCCTGTGTACACTGTAGTATATGTTGTATGTGGTTTTTAAGCTGCTGGGACCTTGAATTTTATCTATCTATCTAAAAGATTCCCCTTTCATGTGCAAACCATGCCTCAGTGTGGTCCTCTTATAACCTCTTTCCAGCAGTGTCAAGCTGAATGATCCCCCTGTTTATCCATGTTAAAAGCCTCTGTTTCCACTACATTTAGTTTCACATTGATGGACCCAGGTGTGACATTAAATTACCCTGCGCCTGGTGCATGTCCTACACCAGGGGTGAGACATTTAACTGAGGCCCAAAGTAATCCCCAGCACAAATGTACGGAATAAGAATATTGATATCAGGAGTGCTCTTCAATGATTGCATTATTTACATTTAAATTCAGTCTAAGAATTCTAGGTTTTAAACAAGACCGACATTAGTCAGTTGCTTGATTTGCTACTTTGATTTGAAACTCCAGGGCCTTGCTGAAAACATCACTATCGAAACCGATACCAATCAGAAGACCAATGGCCTGCCATTTTGGCAGGCAGGTGGGAATACACACACAAACACACACACACACACACGCACACACACACACACACACACATATCCCCTTCTCTTACTGAACAAGTGAAAATATAATCCTCAGAGATAAAACCTATGAAATGAAGATCTGAGATGATGAAGTAATGGAAGTGACAGTCATATTGGAAAGGTTTATTAGAAGGCCTATTGAGACCTCTCACGTGTCTGCTGTGTGGTAGACCATATTGTCATATTTTTCACAAGATATCCCTCTATCCCTCTGACTTGAGCCACTCTGACTCCAGGCAGTGAGTCACATGCACAGTGAGAATCACACCCCAGATCTCTGAGAGATGTATTTCAGTCGTAGAGCAGAGCCCTCGAAATGAGGTTTGAGACAAAGCCCATTGTTCAGCATTCACTTATGGTACCGTGAGTATGAACCCAGCACACAATTCATGTGATGTGATGTAGAGAATAGACTCCAGCCAGTTAGCAGACCAACCAAGCATTGTCCACAACCATCTCTAGAGGAGCACTGAGGCTGTGGAAAGGATGTCAGGGAGTGACACAGGGATCAGGAGGGCTTCCCTGGGACAGGGACAAAGAGCTGTCCTGATAATCTCTCACCTTGGAGACACAAAGCACATGTGTGATGCATCAGCGTGACATGTTCATTGCTCAGAGATGTATTCCATTGCTTTCGCCTCAGAGCGTTGTGCCTTCTTGATCTGAACCACTAGAGGTCACTAGAGGCCCATGTACTGTAAATCTGCTGTACATTGACAAAAATTAATTATTAATGCAGCACTTTTCTGACATAACAAATGTCCCTTAATTGAAAAAAGCTAAGCAGCTCACAAAGCAGTAAAGCCAGCTTTGAGTTTCAGATGTAAAACAATATTGGAACATTTATCATTGTCTTTGCAGTGTTGTGTAAAGTATAATCTTTATTGGATAGATAGATAGATAGATAGATAGATAGATAGATAGATAGATACTTTATTGATCCCCAAGGGGAAATTCAAGGTCCCAGCAGCTTAAAAAATCACACACAACATATACTACAGTGTACACAGGATGATAAGAAGCAGATCAACAAAACAACATGACTAGATCAACATTACTAAAAGGAACAATAGAATACAAATACTAAGGGTATAGATGCGCGTGAATGTACTGTGGTCCAGTATGAGGTGTGTGTCAAGGTAGTAGTGCAAATGAGTCCAGTAGTGCAACAGTGCAAGATTCAAAGTCATATGTAGTGCAGTGCATATGTAAAATGGGCAATAAAAATATATAAGCATAGCAATTTAACAGTTCTAGTATGCTGTTCCAGTGAAACAGTTTTAAGCTGAATTCAGACCATTCTGAAAAAAAGAAACACCAATGTACATCTAGTCAGTATTAGTTATTTTGCCACTTTTCTACATCCAGATACCCTTTGTAGACATCATAGCCAATCAATCTATTCTAATCTAATCAGCAAACAGGAGTGACGGTTATCTGTGAGAGATCTTCAAATCTATACATTCACTGTTATTTACAGTTGTAAAAAAGTCTTTGTGGTTCAGTAGGTTTTTCTTTGTATGCCTGGAAAAATATATGTATATATATATTGGTTCACTCTACAGTGTAAGTATTAGTGCAGTTCAAAAATGAATACACCCCACAGCCTAGGTATGTTTGTGTTGGAGCCTATAAAAATTGAGCACACATGCCCTCTGCTGGTCAGGGATGTGGGTGCCACAAGTCTCTCTTTCAACTCTTATTTTTTTTATTTTCATTTGCTGCAGCAGATGAAATATTTATATTGAAAGTTTGTGCTGGAGAGTTTTTCTAACCCTGTAATTCATATTGTGAAAAAAAGGAACTATAACTAAGTGACAGTGGCATGCACAGACATTTTGAGGGGCAAGTGCTCCAGGGGGAAAAGGGCACTTTTTGCACATGTGGAAGGCCTTATTATAAAAGTACCAATAACAACAGCATAACTATTCTGTCACAACACAGTGTGCATGAATGTGAGCATGCGTCGCTGAAAGTAATAACAAGTTAAGGACCTCACCTTTAGACAGTTTGACCACGTTCTAACTTTCTCAAAAAAGATACCTATTAAAGACAGTCAAAGAAATTACTGATTTCAATCTTACTCAAAGTGGGACAGTAGTTATAAACGGAAAAGTGTACTCATAATCATGTCATTGCAGTGCAGTGCAGTTCCATCTTTAAAAAGTCTGATTCTGCATCTTCCCATTGCTGACTGTATTTATTCACATATTTCCATGTGATCATCCTAAACTTTGTAACAAAAACTACACACTCAGTGGGCTTTATGTGCATAACGCCGTGCATAGCATAACGTGATATTTTTAATCGTGTTATGAAAACAGGTCGGAATTGATTGAGAGTGGGGTTGCAAGATTGCAAACTGCCAAAGGTTGACATGTGCAGTTGTTGTGGACAAGCAGGGGAAGAGCTGCCTGCCCTGCGTGTTGTCTGGCGTGGCTTCCAGTCGCTACTATGCTGCTGCAACGCGCCTCACTGCAACATTGGCCTCAGTGAGCTGTAAAAAAAAGGGGCACTTTTTTGGACAGAAGGCACGCCAGTGAAAAGTGAACTATAATTAGTAATTATTTCAAAGCCAGTCTATGTTAAATTCAATAGACTTTTTTTGGTATGGAGCCATTTACTGATGTCACTGCTGAGGTCTGCAATCATTGCAACTTTGTCAACAAGGCAATATTTAAAACCTTAACTGTATTACACAAGAAAACGTCCAGTTTGATATGCTAATTTGTGGCTATGCAGTGGTTCCAGGAAAGAATTGCACTTTATCGACAAGATTTGATTCTAATAGGCACATTGCAGTCTTTTGAAATGCATGTCAACAACTGCTGTAAACTTTATACAAAATGCCTGTCAGACGATGCATTATCCTGTTCATATTCAGTTTTTCTTAAGAATATTTGTTTGCGCATCTGCCAAGTATGTAGAACATGAAACTGGGCATATGACCCTGCTGTTGTTGGCACATACACACAGTATTAATCATGGCTGCAGTGACTGCTGTGGTTGTGCCCACAGTAAGACTAGGGGTGGTGTAAATCAGCATGATTGAAAAGTGATGGAGGGAAATCAGTTCTCTGGCCTGTCAGCTCAAGGCTGTGGTCAGCAAGCCTCTGCCCGTTTTTGCAGTGTGTATTATGGATGGTTGCACCATTCACACTTTGGCATATCACGGTTTGTTAGCACAACATGTGTCTTGTGGTGATGCTGTAGAACAGGGGCGTCAAACTCAAATTCACAGTGGGCCAAAATTACAAACTGGGATCAGGTTGCGGGCCAATCTGCCTCCCACCTCTCTTGAAATCTCCTGTTTACCATCTTTTGTTTGGCCATGTTTGGGGAGGGTTTGTCCAAACTGACTGGTAGCATTGATGCTAATGACTGTCAACAGAATAGCAGATGTCCCGACTGGACAGTCTGTCTAGAATGCAGTGCACTGAAAATCACTCACTACACTGTGATAATGTACTAGCCGGATCAATCAGCCACTTTCTACGGAAGCCGAGAGCAGCCAAGGTCGTAATAATTATTTTTCACCTTGTTATCCCGAGATAACAACATAATTATTTAGAGATCTCGAGAAATCTAAACACTTATTTAGAGATCTCGAGAAAACAAAACACTTATTTAGAGATCTTGAGAAAACAAAACACTTATTTAGAGATCAAAAATACTGAGAACGTCAAATGTCAGTGACTTCTGCATTCAAATGTTAGTTTCTCATTTTGAATGGCACAGTTATGTCTGGAATAATCAATCAGCTAATAAGGCAATATTTTGATCAGGGGTTGACACGGGGAGATTGCATTAAGTCTTCAATTTCTGGGTGATGTTACCTGAGTCAGAGGCTGGAAAAAATAGCTTTTTACCCCTGGGGCATTGGAGGCAGGCTAATCGTGGATCTCTGCATTAGGATCATTGGTCTGATTAGTTGTAGGTGTCCAAATGAGGTGATTAGGCCTGGAATTTCATGACTTTAGAGCCCATTTGACTTTTGATAAGGCATTTTTGGTGGAGAATAAAAGCCACTTGCAAGGCAGGGCCACCAGATGATTCAGTGTTTCTAGCCATGAATATTACAGCACTATGTAATAGCTGCACTTTGTTTTGGTGTAAAGCAGCATTAAGTAAAATAGGAAAAAACTGATGTAGGGTAGTAGAGCCACTCTGACCTGAGAACATGCAATTTCATGACAAGGTTGTGGGCCAACGTGGGCTAAACATGACTGTGCTTAATTCAGAATTAAATTGAGAATAAACCTTTGATTCCAATTTGGTCCCTTAATTTTTACATTAATTGCAATCCCTCCCCCTGTTTGCAACCACAATTTAAATTCGAATAGCAAGAAGTAGAATTGGAATCCTACAATTAATGATACACAACGTGTCAGAATACCGATTTAGAATATATTACAGCTGCAGATATTGTATTAGTTTTGTGTAGATACTGTATGTATTTGGTCATATTCAGTCTTATCTTAACCCTCTGTGTAATGTAGAAATCACATCAGAAGAACCAACCTAACTAAACTACATTGTCCAGAACCCCCAAAGTGTGCACCAACATGCATTTAGAGTTTTGTAAAACTATTCAGAAACTTTTAAAATGACTAAGTTGCTGTGAGAGTCTTCCCGCCAGTCCTCCTCATCATTGGTCCACTCCACCAGCCTCTGGTAACTCTGGTGGTTTCATAAGGTGCTAAATTGGCTCTGGGCCTGGCAGCAGCACAGCACAGGACAGGACGTCAGCATTTGTTATTTTTATGCCTGTCTGTCTGGCCCTAACCGGATGTGTCTCATTTATGAAGCATGCATTAATCCTGCTCTAGTCGCTGCTTTGGAGAATTTATTCCTGCCCATGAGGTTGGACAGCATCATTTACGCTGTCTCAGATCTTGCTTCTACTTAGTCAGTGATATAGAGCCTTCTCTCCATGACATTACCATCTAAATATCTAACTTGCCCTCATGGCAAACTGACTTAAAGGGAAATTCATGAGCATTTCATGAACACCCATTGCCATGTTGTTGGATGTAACTGCCATTACTTTTAGTGAACAATACAATGTTGAACTGGCAGTCAACTAAACAGGGCATGGAAAATAAAATAGAAAATTATTTTTTGTATATATAGTCCATATAGTCCATGTTGGTGGAAAATTGCTATTTGGTCTTTGTTTTACCAAATATGACCTTTCTTTTTCCTACCAGCACAAGAGTTTTGCATACTGTGGACCAGTGGGTGCTGCTGTCTCTACAGCTACTACCTCTAGTCATGGTATCATCACCTGGCACCATCCTCCTATCATCTCCACTCATTCTCATGTCACTGAGATGCTAGTCTGGCACTGACCATTGCCACAGGGATTTATTCAGCCAGTAGGATGGGGAGCCAATCAAGCATCCCAGGAGATGACGTTGGTTTCTTTAAATCAATGTTGACATTAATGCCACAAAGGTACATTCATATGTGTTAGTGGTGAAGTTAGTTGCTCCCTAATCAAGTCTTGGTTATGATAGACCAGTAATGTCAAAGTTACATGGAAAATCCAAGCCCATTAAGATGCTGGATTGGGAGCATTTTTCAATCAAGCAAGACCATGAAATGAGTAATTTAGGAGAAACAGGCTTGCTAAATGTTGTTAAATGTTGTTGTTAGTTGTCTTTAAGTTTTGACACAGAATAAGTAAGATTTTAGTGCTAAAGCTTAACACATAGGTGGGAGAAATGTGTAGCGTAAGAAACTGGTGATAACAAACACAGTATTTGGATTATTATAGGCCAGACAGATAGGCCAGTCTTGGGGGGATGGGGATGTTTCGAGTGTTTGATTGCCAATATAAATTAGTGTTGAGACAGCATGAAGTGGGAAACCACCTCTACCCATACTGCTGAGCCACAGCCTCTCCCTGGGCTGTAAACAGTATTGATGTGACCTGTCCAGTATCTGGTGGACTGGGCTGCTCCCAGGTGTTAAAAGCAGTCCTGCTGCTCCCCTGTTCTGTCCTTAATCAGTTTGCGTGTTGCCATTACAAGGTGACGATGGGCTCATCCTTCCCAAAGTGTCCGTCATTCACCGTCTGTGGGACTGCCCGCACCGTCACTAAAGTGCCACTGTAATGGGGCGCAGGTGAAGCGTAACTGGGTTTATGTGCCAGTGGCAGTTAACCTTCACGGCTCTGCAGGGAAATAAGTGGTTGAAAGGGAGCAGGCGGCCTTTGTCTATCTGCCCTGGAATCGATGGCATTCATCAGCGCAGAAAGGTTCGCGGCCTCTGCCATGGTCAGAGACACACTCTGCCTCGGCCTCGTCCCACTGAGGGCATAAAACCCCACAACCACCTGAGTCCTACATTGTTGACGTTCTCCAACACGTACACTTTCAGGCAGCTCCTGTTAATAGATCATTGGATAAACAGCTTCGCTAATTATATAAAAACAATAATCAAGCAGAAGCAGAGGAGGCAACTAGAAAACCAGTAATGTTTACCGCTGGTTACTAGGTTTTCCATAGACAATGGTGGCCTTTGCCTAGTGCAGTCCGTCTACTGCTTGGCTCTCTGTGTTGACAAGGATGTGATTTTAATTTGTGGTATATGGCTGCATGCGGCGTCGCAAAGGTTGCGTGATTTAATGTGTTGTTGGGGCTACTAGCGCTGTTCATCTTGCTCCGGATCGTGTCTAACGGCGCGGCTGTCACAGCTATAGGGCCTTGGCTGGATATTAGCAAAGTCAGCAGACCAAATGAGAGAATGATGATGCCAGTTCCTCAGTGGCGAAGTTTACTTCAGTGTGGGCAATGATCAGGTCCCCAGCCAATCATTTGGAAATGCCTATGTGAAACTCCATTTGGACTGCAGCTTAGCATTTGGTTTATGGGGCCATTAAAGTCACTCAGCTTTAACGTAATTTTGTTAATTTCCAACAAACCAGTTTAATATGCTTTTTGACCATGTGAAGGAATCAGCACATTGCATGTATAATATGGAAAACAGAGAAATAAACATTTGTAGACAGTCAATGGCCATGATTTCAGGCGAAAACTGATTTTATGTGTCACCATAATGAACATGAATAGTTGGTTCTATTACAAAACATATGTTTTGTCACTTGAAAAAAAACTTGAAAAACTTAAACATCAATTCAACCCATTTACTGCATCTAAAAACAGTCTGCAGTTATTACCTTTGTGACCGTCATTCTTAAAGGAATGTTTGGCTTTTGTCTCCTGTTTCTGACACTCCAAATATAAAACCCTGTTGGTGTACACACACGTGCATGTCGGCACTCCAGTATTTTTCCCAGTTCTCAAGTCTTTTATTATGATTCACCAAAGGAGTTGCAGACCATGCTAGATTAGCTCTGAAAAGCAAGACGGACTCGAGGAAATGGAGTAGAAGCGTCATGCATCTGGCCTCCCTCAGAGCGCCTGCACATGCAGATAACCCTCCCCGTTCCCCTGGCTCGGCCACGGCCCCTTAAACAGGTCCTAATGGAGGGCGGTGAAGAGCCCCAGCTCTCCTAATATTTCAGCCTTTATGAGGGGCAGTAAAGGCCCAAGCCTGTTAGGGGTTCAGCCTCCTGGGGAATGAAATGAAAAGTCAAACCTCAACCGTAAAATATGAATTCTGACCTTTCATTCTTTATTTCTTTATTTCTTTATTTTTGGGACTCTCTTTTTTATTATTTGTCGTCACACCGACCATGAGATTTGAACTTGAACAATGCCCAAACAAAGTTAGTTATGCCGTGTGATCTTCAGCTGTGCTGATAGTTACCATTGATACGATTTATAGATTGTTTATGCTGCTATCAGTGAAATCCCAGCACAGGTGTCAGCCAGACTCCAGGGTTTCAGGGAGAGCGGTGAATCTGAAGCAGTGCCATGTCTTAAGCTTGTAGTCCTGGGGACCAAACAAAGCCAAGTGGAGTGCAGGAAGGCCTCCATTGAATGGCAGCGTATGGAAAACACAGGAGAACTCAGCAGAGATAAACAAACAAACAGAATCCAGCGACACAAACTTCCTGTTTTGCTGCGGCCTGACACGTCTGGCTGGTTTTCCAGCATTGTGACACAGTGCCATATGAAATAAATTAGATTAGTCATTATCACAATGTTCTATATGCTCTCTGTGGACCTCCTCGAGAGGTATTGTGCCTGCTGCCTTGCTTTTGTCTAGTTTCACAGCACAAATTGAAAAGCCTGCTAACTAGGAAATGCAATACGGGCGGCTTTTTTTTTTATTAAAACAGCCTTGTCTTTTAATGAATCCTAATCTATCCAGAGCCATGCCCCCTACAACACCTCCTCCTCTCCTCTCCTCTCCTCTCCCTCCCTCCTTCCTCCCTTCCCTCATCAGTGTGGTAGAGCTTGATAGGGTAAATTGGTTATTCACTGGCAGTCTCAGGATTGGATCCACGGGGCACAAACACTACATAAATAAAATGCATGCCAGGTTCCTGTCCATTGAGGGGAAGGCCGTGGTTTACGAGGTGCAAGCCGCGCAGCATAAATATTACCTGCACTTAATCACAGCCTAACAGCGCAGTTGATTGAATTGATCCATCTTGGAGAGAGCACTTTTGCAGTTGTATACAGACACACACACACACACAATCATAAACGCACTTATGCACATATGCACTTACTTGCCAGACAAATATATGTCCTTAACTTGAGAGACATGTACATGTACACAGACACACACCCACACACACACCCACACACATGTGTCAGTGTATGCAGTGTATGTGTTGAATTTACAGTGTTGTTTATCAGGTTCCAGGAAGGAAAAGGTGCAAAGAGGGGAGGAGGAAAGAGGAGAGAGAGAGAGAGAGAGATTGAAGAAATCTAGATTCCATGACAAGATGAGAGACTAATGGCTAACTTTTATAGCGTGCGTTTGTGTGTGTGTGTGTGTGTGTGTGTGTGTGTGTGTG
>JAGFZM010000981.1:61109-93060 GCA_017657215.1 Limnothrissa miodon
TGGTGTTCAGAGACACAGATTAATAGAGCCCGCGTGGAGGAATTACTATCCAGTGTGAGGCGGCCCAGCCTGAGAGAGGCAGGGGGTAGAGAGAGAGTCCCACCCACTGTGTCTGAGCAAGTGTGTAGGGCTCTGTCACGCAGGCACATGTCGTGTGTGGGAGTGGGTGCAAAGTGTGTGTGAGTTTGCGCTTACCAGGGAGATACACACAGGCGGGTGAAGCCATGTCTGTCTTAATTGCCACTCAGCTGAAGATTGATACCAGCACCTCTTCAAGAAAGGTAAGATAGTATGTTTTTGCTTTGGTTGTTTACATGCACAAAGAAAAAGGAGCTGTTGTTGACATATAAATTATCAGTGGAACTGCAGAAAATCATTTATCCGGTTATCCTTCCCCTTTACGATATATTTGTAAAGTTCTTTTTAACGGATAATCAGTTCTCCTCACTCAAGACAAAAAGACATTGCACATTGCATCCGTAGGGCTAAATTGAATTTGAATTGAGTGCTTATCTCATTTTGTCTTTTATATTTGCAATATTTGAAGCAGAAAGTGTTTTAAATGTTGATTAGATGCCATAGATGGATATATCAGGCAGGGCTGTCAATGACAAGAATGTGACATTACAATAAGCGTGCTGATGTGGTGAGATGGCTCTTGCATTGTGCGTAAACACTCCTGAAGTTCCAGGGAAGGCATTGTGCTCTGAGCTCATAAAACTCATCACTTTCTGCCATCAGTTCGGCGTCCCTCAGGCACACTCATTTTGAGTGAGTTTCTAGAGTTAGCTCAGGTTTGTTCAGGTGTGTGTGCGCGGATGTGTGTGTGTTTTGGTCTGCATAAGTGTGTGACTCCTGTTTACCTGGATGTGTGGAAGTGATTATGTGAGTGCTGTGTGTACGTTTTTGAAGGATGTGGAGAAACAGGAGCTAATGAAGTCCTTGGGTGGCAAGTAAAATTACAGGGTAAATTTCCCTATTAATTGACATTTTTCTTTTTCCTGTCTGTGTGAGTTTCTGTTTTCATGATTTTATAGTTTTATAGTTTTATGATTTTATAGTTTCTATGGCACTCTTCTGCTGTATTCTTCACAAATGACAGTATTTGTATGTGTGTGTGGAAAGAGCACTTCATGCTCACCAAAAGAATATTGCTGAGAAACTGCACCATGCCCAGTCAGGTAGATAGCATCTTTCTATCTAACAACCAATTTGACAGAAATCTACCCATCGCAACCCAGCATCCAAACCCAAGTTCTTTGTCACACTTACACCACACATTTAAACATTCTTTATGACAGCATTATAGAGAATTACAATTTATTATACTTTTTCATTACTTTCCCCTGATTGAGAGAAGATCTACTGCATATTGGCTAAGAAACATCTACTCACCATTACTACAGTACCTTGCACAGAGAAAAATGAATGTCCACACAAGGAACAATAGCCTACAGGATTGCATGATCTCACAAAGTGGGCACTATGGAGGGAGAATCACACCATTGCATGAAACAGTCAAAAGAATCAATATTTTACATACATCTCTACATATCTTTATATTTACATTTGATATTTGCATTTTACATGATTTATTTTAATCTCTAACACAAGATATTCAACAGATATCAGATAAGAGATTCTGCTGAACGGTTTCTGCCACAATATTTTCCTTTTGAAGGGTCAGTATTATCACCAACTAGCTTTTTTTTAATGACTCATTTTAGCATCCTAAACAGTATGAAACGGATTAATTAAATGAAAAATGTTGCATAGTGGGCCTTTAATATTTGAATCAGGTTGACTGATGGATGGAGAGAGCATGACAAGACGAGGCTAGCTGCATGAAGGGTAAAGGTAGAGTAGGCTAGTTCATCTGTCAATAAAATGAGAATTTATATCATGGGATTGCTAGCCTGCATTATAGCAGTAAAAAATGTTCATGTGGCTGGCTTCTATACTCACCGCTCCTCAAATGTTCTGTTCCAGGTGTGGGTGTACAGTACATGGTGCAACAGTGAAAGCGTTCCCCATCCCCAAGCGTTTGTCTGTCTCCATTGTGGTGTTGTTCACGCTCTTTAAATGGGTGTGGAATATATATAAAAATCACACACAAGGACGGTTTTCACTATGAACAGGTATACCGCCCAGCACTAAATTACACACACATAGACACACATGACACACATAGACACACATTGACATGATGACAGCAGTGTGTTAAGTCTGTCCCATATCATCCTTGCTTAAGAACCCAATTTCCCTAGCACCGTATCACTGTGAGGTGCCCTCTCTTGGAATCCTCTGAGGCAGGATGCAGTGTTCCACAAACACCAAGGATAGGGGGTGACACTGAAGCTCTTTGATCTGAACCATGAGAAAGAAACGGTAAAAAAAAATGACACTTAAGCTGGATTTGTATAAACAAAGTTTGTTTGATGTGTGAATTTGTGTGTGTGCTCACGTGTGTCTGTGTGTGTGTGACAGAGAGGGAGTCTGGGTTCAGTGTTAGGAAAGAGGGTGTGTGTAAAGCACTGTGACTCACACACACACACACACACACACACACACACACACTTTCACGCGTGTGCACACATATGAGAGAAGGTTCAGGTAATAAACTGAAGCTAACTAACGGTTAACACCATGTGAATGAAATGGCATTCATAGTAATTAAAAGGACATGAGATAAAGGGTGTTGAACCATAGCTACATTCAGATATGTTAGCATAAAATCCCTTTATTACGATCTTTATTACATATGAGCAAAAGCATTGTGGTGTACCTCACACTAAACTGTACCTCACATTTCTTCTAAGCTCCAGTATCTTTTCAGACACTTGAAGCCAAATATCAAATTACATCATTACTCTAGAATTATTTTTAAATAGACATTCCACTTGCTTTTTTGAAATGTAGTACACACATAGTAACATTGTTTTGTCCATCTAGAAAGAGAGCTAATGATTGAAATACTCCACCATATAATAAATGCAGCATGAGGAAGTTAAAGCCTGGAAAATCACAGACCTAATCCGTTTACATATTTTACTCCGAGAGGCAGCATTTTAGTCAGGGTGAAAGTGGTAAAAATGACTCCTACGTAGAACACTGATTGCCCTGTCAGAATTAGACAAGTGCAGTCTTGTCTAATCATATTACACTAATGAACCATTCAGCTATTAGTTTTTGTTACTGATTTACTCATTTTCATTGGTCTGAAAGCTCAAGTTGTTTTGAGATTCAAGCAGGGATCTGGATGTGCTTTTGAAGTCCTTTTTTTTTTACTGTTAGTTGTAAATCTAGGAACTTTACTAATTACAATCAGAGATAAAAAAGAATCACTGATGTCCTGATTACCTCTTTTAGAGAGAATTTTGTCATCATTTGTCTTTTTGTCATAGCCATTATCTGTCTTTCTAACATCATTTGATAACTAACAAACCCAGTCGGGACACCCCCTTGCAAGTAAATCAATATGACAAACTGTATACAAGCAAGTCATTTTCATTTGATTGCATCTCCATTGCTCTGGGTCTGGAGCAGAGAAAAGGAGTAGTTGTCCTGGTAGTGAAGAAGAGTGGCAGATTAAATCAATATCTGTCACACTGTTAAGTGGATTCTGTCTCATTTTGTTGTAGAGTAGTTTAAGTCTACAAGGCTACATAGGCTGTGCTTGTATTTGTAAAGTCACTGCCGCGAAAGGCAGTGTGACTGGCCATTAGGGCTGGGCAATTTGGCCTAAAATCTAAATCTTGATTAATTGAACATTTTAACACGATTGCGATTAATGAACGATTATTTTATTTATTGTATTATTTTGCCCTCATAGTTTACTGACAAGTTTTCTACAGAATACAAAATATGCTCACATATTACAAGTGGGAGATCTCAATTGTCTCAGCTTTTAAGCTCTCCATGTGGGGTCACGTGACTCAACACGAAGTAGGGTTTTTGAAGGGAAATTAATTGAAGTAATTGACCTGGAAAAATTATAGGTTCTGAATGTCGATTACGATTACTTTTCGATTGATTGCCCAGCCCTACTGGGCATTGGTGAATTGTGCTCCTACACAGAGCTGTTGCCATGTGTATGGAAGAAATGTCTGTGTTTGTTCTTAAAGGGATTATCCGGAGTGAAACAACACGTAGCTCTGTTGATTCACGTTGATAAGTGCTATCGATAGGTATAAGAACAACAGATTTTCATGCACGGTAGACCGAGTAACGAAACGGCAGCCAGCGCTAACTGATTAGGGCATGTCCGTTTCGTTTTCATATGCCCAATATGCTTAGTGTTAGCAGCCAATTCGTGAATTCGGTCTAGTTGTACCTACTGCTGTCAATCTGATACCTATAGACATCATTCGACTGCCTCAGTCAACAGAGCTACGGGTTGATTCACTCCGAATAATCCCTTTAATGCTCAGTATTCAAAATGCAAAACATAGTTAGATGTGGCTCAGAAGGGCATGTTGTAAGTAGGTTTAACTGCTGAAAGTTTTGAACTGAATTAGGAAGGCTCTACTGCATTTGGTTTGTTAAGGTTTGAGTAGGGTCAAGATTATTTCACTCGTGTTGTCAGACATCCTTGAGTAGTCTATGGCTTTTCCATTACAGCAGTGGCATCACCCTGGGGACCCAATGGTATATCTGTCAGCCTTTGTCAGCATAAGTTTTTGAAGTCCATTCTTAATTAATACTCGCTGTAGTTTCGACACCCTTGTTACCCCAGGCTCTGATTAACGAAAGAAGGCAGGCATTTAAGAGTTCTGGGTTTCAAAGCCTTGTAATTGTATTCGGTGGAGCCACAGTGGCTAAAATGAACTGGGCTTGTAATTGAATGTTGGGAATTTAATAGAGTGATAAGAACATTTCACAACAGACCCAGGATCCTATTAGGTTGGGCCCTGAGTAATGGGTAATTAAATAGTGATACATGCTGAAGTAGGCATGTGCCCATGGCCATTCCATGGAAAAGTGGCTCCCTTGTTGCCATGGAGACAGAAAGATAATCCCAAAACTGGTTTATTTAGTTACAGTATTACTTATTATGGTAATAACAATAACCAGCCACTAATTTAAATACTGCTTACAATGAATGTCTCATCAAAGAAGGAGAATTACAGCTACCCCTTAAGAAACTTATAGCGACCATACAAACATATAGGACCATAGCAAAGTCACATGTTTTATCCATCTGTACTATTAAAGTTGGGTCAGTCTCTATCTCTACGTATTCATGCTGTCAAGTAGATATCAATTGTCTTTTTTTAGACCTGGGTGCTGTACAACATGGATTCACCAATCTATATAATTTAGTAGTACAGCTCTTCTAGCACAGGGGTAAACACACATGTCTCTATGCCTCCACAAACCAGCCCTGTTCTCACTAATCCATGTAGATTAGAACAGGAATCAGTTATGAAGTGATCAGTGAACACTATGTGTGACATGAGTGATCGTTGGTGACCGAGTGATCTATTATGTTGACTGACAAATATGCAATTTCACCATTCGTCTCACTGTTGTAAATTCTGCAAGCATAGTAACTGAAATATATGCTAGAGGTGCCAGAGAGAGCCTTTATTCACCCCTTAATGAACCATGTAACCACTGAAGTGACTGTGAAACTGGTGAATGAACCTTATTAATAACCTGTAAATGTTACCTGGTGTACCTGTAATTGTGACCTGGCACCTGGTGATAAAAGGTGGAATGCAGCATTCTGTCAATGTAAAAGTAAAAGTACTACAGTCATTTGGAGTACCCTCAATAGTCCTGTTGGAGTGCTGTTACTAGGAGAAGAAGGAGAAAAGATGCAAATGGAACAACTGAAAAAAATAATATCTGTCACTCTTGACTGTTCCAAAGTTACAAGTTACTAGAAAAAAAGGCCATTGGGTTCCAGCTCTGGTATGGATTGAAATGTGAAAGGTAACATCCTTTATTGAGAATGGCTCAAGATGGTGAGTGCTATAGTGGCAGACACTGTAGCTGTAATTGCATGCGTGGCATGGATAAATGAGTTACAGTCAGAGGAATGGGTCTATATGCTGTCGGTGACAGAAAGGCATCAGTCTGGTGGTGTGCATGAGAAGATAAGGGAGGCATGGAGGTGCTGTGGGGGTTAGGGGAATGTTCAAGGGGGCTGTCTGAGGTGGTCTAGGCCAGCACTGGTGGGAAGGAGGAGAGGCCATCCATCAGAGGCCACGCACGACTGACAGTTACCCAGGGGGCATCGGGAGGTCTGGCCAGCCAAATGAACAGGAGCCATAAACAGAGGAGGACAAACACAGCCAGACCTGTAATAGGAAAAGTGTGTTTACACCCTTCTCCGGTTCCAGGCCATCTGAGCTTCTAGCAAGTGTAAAACAGAATACATGAAGCCAATGGTCCTTTTTTATATGCATCATAAATGTTATACATTCTGAACTATAGAGAAAGGTGAGATGTCAAGTGAAGTAATAAAAAGCTCTGATTAAAAAGAGTTGAAGTCAAGCATAACAAGGCTATACAAAAAAAAACTGCAATACAGCGCAATAAAGAGCTGATATCTTTCCAAAGAACAACAAAATGCTTGGTGCTTAGTGAAAGCAAATTATACTATGCAGTAAAATATATATATATATTTTAATCTAAAAGGACCTTGTACTATTGTACTGTTCAAGGTGATTGAGCATAGCTCAGTTGTCTTATGGCATGCCTTAGACAATTGAACATTATGCCTTGTTGCTTGTGTTATGGTTCAGAATTAAGTCTGGAATTCTAACTATGTCTCATCATAAATTCAATTATTTAAAGGCCCACAAGAACTTTAATTGTGAGTGCATTATCAGAGGAAAGCCTTCAAGTAACAGAAGTCATGGGAGCTTGAAGTCATTTTTCAAAGTGCAAAGTTATTCTTGGAAAACTGAGAGACTATTAGAGATAGTCTAATATTAAGCTACTGAGAAAAAGCCTAATTGAAAATATTGCTTTGATTTGTGTCTTTATCCAGCATAAAAGAAACTTAAATAAAAAGAATAAATTATTCAAATAAGCTTTGTGTAGTGGGATTGCTGTAGATGAAAATAGTTATGATTTGCCACAAATCTTTGCATGCATGCTGCATAGTCTCCATGCTCATAGTCTTCAAATCATTGCTGGGGCAATCAACCCAAACAAGAACCAAAAAACATCAATGTTCTTATACAACCAGGATGCCAAGATTATAGCCCAATCTCTGTCAACTTTTGGCTGGAAAGGTCTTGGCTTGCATTATATTGGAGGACACATTTGAAATTAAGACTATAAAATGATACAATGAGTTGTAGAGCTACTCTGTATTTTACATTCACACAGGGAGCAACTTTTGTATCTTAAATTTTGAAGTCAGTTTTATTTTGTCAATTTCTTCACATGTACTTGGCATACAAAGGAATCAAAATTATGTTTCACACAAATTTTAAAAAGTAATAATGTGAAACATGACCTTTTGTGTTCAAAGCTAAGCAATTATTTTAAAATATTTGCTGTTTGTGTTTCAGTGTTCCTGTTTGCTCTGCCTTATTAAATCATTTTAGTTCAAACTGCTTAGAGAAATACAGTGTAAATCATTTTTCATAACTGCCTAATGGCCAATTTAGTTATACCATTAGCTGCTTTGTTGGTCATTCTAGATCCACAATGATTCAATTTAATTTAAGGCACTTTTTTCTGAGGTTGTTGCAAATATTGGTGCAACATATCACGCTGAAAAGGAACTTACACTCTAATAATGATCAGAATGTGATAATTCCAAGTTAATGTGAATTTAGGTCCACTTAATAGACCTAAAGCATGTTTCCATGACCTAAATCTAAGTCTGATTGTAAGGAAGGGACCTTTGCGCATACAGCCTTTCATGAGATATGGGCAATGTGGAGATGTTAGAATGAATAGCCTCCATTTTGTGTCTGTCATATCCTTGAAGCATTGTGTGGTGGTAAATAGGGACCTGAAGAACACTCGCCTGTCATATGAATGGGACAGTGTGCTTCAGATGTACAGCAAAATAAAGCCCAAACATTTTTCCATGAAAAAATAAGCTTGTGCATTACACTAGTGTCATGGATTATATTAATAACTGATGCTTTTCTTTTTATGTGTATCAACCACGTTTTCAGTGTATTCATGTTGTTGGGCACATGTATTGCAGCATTTGAAAGTATGGAATTTGCTCAAATGTTAGGCCAGTAAGTAGTTAGAGGAAGCATATCATTTGGCCATGGTGTGGTAACAAACATCTTTTATTTTCCTGAATGTATTCTAATATCATAACAATCCAGAGCGAACCACTCACCTACACTAGCTGTTTTCCAAAGCGTGTCAGGAATACAAAATAGTCTTTGTTGTACCCTTGGTCTTTGTTGTTCACAGCTCTCCAGGCTCTCCAGTAGCCCTACTCCCGTGGTTGTCATATCGTCTTTTACCACACAGAGGCACTAACGCTCTTTACATAGACCTGCTAGTGATTGTTCTGAAAACAGA
The DNA here is from genome assembly GCA_017657215.1 of Limnothrissa miodon. Taxonomy (NCBI): domain Eukaryota; kingdom Metazoa; phylum Chordata; class Actinopteri; order Clupeiformes; family Clupeidae; genus Limnothrissa; species Limnothrissa miodon. The sequence continues at coordinate 69,621 of JAGFZM010000981.1, forward strand.
GGTGAAAGCATGCAATTGTAATAGATTTTCTTACTGTGTAATTGCACAACATCACGTATTGTACAGTTCTATGCAGGAAATCAGTCAATAAAGGTTTGTGGTTATAGATATATATATAAAGTAGCGTGCGTGGGTCTGTTTCCAAAAGGTATGACTGAGGTAGGGGATTGTTTTGGAGATAATAGTATGTGCCAAGTCCTCTCACTGGTCACTTCTCATGCAGAACGCGTCGCCAAAGGAACACGAGAAGGGTGTGCTGCGTAGCCCACTACACGTCACCAAATGTCTCCTAATGCTTTATTAGACAGGACGGGGGATTAGTGTGATTTTTTCTCGCATTTGATGCCGTCGGATTGGTTCTGGTTTTCCTGGTGGATAGTACAGTGTTTGTTCTCTTGCAGCGGAGAGGAGGAGAAACAACGTGCTCTGAATGCAGAGCAGACTAAACTAACATTCTATCTGATCTGACCGCAGAGCTAGACTACGGACCTTCTCAATTATTGTTCCTTCCTTCCTTTCGATGGGTAAAACTCTTTTAGGATACCACAGAGAATACATTTCCTGGCTTCTTTAGTTTTCTTCAGCCTATTTTCTCCCTGAAGCTCCTTTGCCGTAGTTGGGGAGGACAATATTGGGCACTGCTGAGTAAGGAGTATATTCAAACTGTGACTAGTAAAGCTGACGTCTCTGTATTTTGAAATGCAGTAGTACCTCGAGTTATTATGGCTTCGCTCTATCAGAGATTTACGGGGAAAATCAACACTAACAAATCTTTTCCGCACCCACCTGAGGCCAGCCACCTTTTGGGCGGACAGGTCGTCGACGAGGAAAAAGCTGGAAAGAACCCCGAGACCGCAACAGACGGTCGTCTCCGCGTCCAGTACCGAAAGAGAAATGTCTGCGAAGACGAAGACGTAAGAGCTCTTTACCTTCAAAGATTTGATGGTAGTGTCTTGAAAGTTTAATAAATTCGATGCTACTGCAGCGTACTCTTAAGTATTACTATCTATTGTTTTTGTCATGGTAAACTTTATTGTTGAACCTTAATACAAAAATCACTGGCCTCAGTCAACTTCACTGACCTTGTTTTCTGGTCACTGACCACCTGACATTTTAGATGCGATCTCCCTGCTTTCTTAAGTTGAGTGGATTTAAACAAGACTGATTTCCCTATCATGGATCAATATTTTTGCTCATTTCTATAGCCTACCTGCTTATGTAAAGAGTTTTGAGTTGTCATTCGTTTTGTCGTCCGTGGCCTGTGGTTTTACCATGAGATCAGCAAAAGCATGGCATTCCGCATAGATGCGTCTGTTGCTGGATTTAAATCTCAGTGAAAATTAGACTCGCTGCCGCATGCTTGTTTGTGTTGTCAACTTTCATGGCATTTATTCAGTATATGGGTTAGGTTGCTTTGCCTGTACGTTGATTATGTGCACTGGTGAATGCCCAAGTAAAAGGCCACTATAGTTATGGTCATGACCTTCGAATTTCGATTGAGAATGACGTAATTGAAAGGCCCTCAAACAACTGAAGCCTTGAAAGTTGACCTAAAAAACGACTTGAATGTATGGAAAAGAAAGTTACTCTTTACATCTAATTATAGCTAAATCATTGCAAATAGAGATGGGATGAATGAAAATGAGGTGTAAATACGATGTAAAAGTCAACATTGAAGTAAAATAATGAGAAGATGCTAAAAACAGTAGCCCATATCGTGTAGGATGATATCATGCTTTTCTTAGCAGTGGCCAAAAGGGTATCAATTGTTTTTTGACGCCATTAAAACCTTTGAGAAGATTGATGTCGCTGTCCATGGTTCTGAAGCATACTCTGCCTTCCAACACGTGTAGCCCACCCGGTGTGCCAGCGTCTATTAGCATGACAAAACGTTTGTATTTCAAACTGTCTCTTTATGGCATACATTATGGCATATGCTTTTTAAAGCCAAAAGGAGATATATATCAAAAATATGTAAAGTTTTTATTTGAGGGCTTGTAAGCGTCTTCAACAGATTTGTTGGTCTGACTCTGCCCTCTTCTTCTAGGGACAGTCAGGGCTTGGCAGCAGGAGAGCATTGCGCTGAATTATTGATGTTCTTGGTGCTAACAATCCTGTGTGGAAGGAAAGGTGTGAGATGTGCTACTGATATCATTTATTAGTGGGGAATACTAAACACTAAGTCTTTAAATGAGAAGATTGACAAATACAGAGGTTATGTTTGTAGAGTTAAAAAAACATTTGTAAATCACCATTTTGGATCACAACACATTAATGCCTTTTCACAACAGTAGTATTCATAAATGTACAGCAGGCTATTCATGACATTTGCTTTGCTAGACCAGCATTTGAAAACATCTACATAGCACCTTGATGCGGTGACCTCACTCAGTCAGCCCAGGATGGCACTCCCACAGCTCAGTGACATTTGAAGGATTAGGGTCCTGTGTGTAGACACAAGCTGTTTTGGAAGACGGAGATGTATTGACTTTCCCCTTGTGTGCTCAACCCTGGTGGATTGTTTGGGCCTTCTTGGCAACTGATAGATGTGATAGATGTGAACCCTTATTTATTTGCGTTGTGTCACCGTATCCTTTGTAAAGGATGGAGGCTTTTTTAATCATATTTTTAAGCTTTCTCATGTTACACAGGCAGGTGAGATAAAATATCACCTGCTCCTGGTCCCGACCGTGACAAGCCTGCTGGGCACCCTGCCACACACATGTTAAACAGGTAACCCGAGAAGTCACACTTGATACAGTATGAGCTCTGCCAGGGCATCCAGGTCCTCATCATTTTGATTCTCACAGTGTGCTTGGCAGTTGTACCATCTAATTACTGCTAACCTAAGCCCAGTGTGAGTGAAAAATACATCACAAATATCAGTGTAGGCAGGTATCATACACATTTTATATGAGGACATATTGCACATATTGCTTTCTAACAGTACAGATAAGAATGTGTTTTCAAAAGGACTTTTCCACAATATGGGATCTCAGTCAAAAGATCCTGGCCCAAGGGTTTTCTGTGGAGGCTTCCAGACGAGACAGGCCTATGAATACAGATGTGTATGCAGTAGGAATATATGTTTGTGTCATTATTTGCATAACACTCTTGAGCTTGCATTTAACGGCGAGCCATAATGAGAAAAGGTATCCATCAAGCTCTTTATATTTGTCAGAGCTTTCTCTTTGTTATCTAGGTGCTGCTAGGGGGTGTGCTTGTTAGAAGGACAGCCGCTCAACCCAATTTCACAGCAATCATCGTCACAGCAGTCGTTCTGAGTGGTCGGCTAGAATACAGAGAAGAGAAGCCTGGTATGAGTTAAATGGGTTTTCTCATTTGACCAGCTCCTCGAGTTGCTTCCATAGTTCACATGCAGCTTTTTGTCAGATGTGTCAGGTGCTTTTTTTTCTTGTTTTGGACACAAGATCAGGTTCTTGTGTCTGCATGGAGTTATCATTAATTTGTTTCAGGAGAGGAATGAGGCAGTAAAAGAGACAGCACATTTTATCTCAGTGTCACCATACTGTCTTAACAATGTTTCGGTTCATAGCCTTTTTAAAACGGAAAATGGCTGTAGTCTGTAACATTTAAAATAGGACATAGGACATTAACATCAAGTTATCGAGTGTAAAATTCTCTTTTTTTACTCTTTACTTGTCCCATGATCAGCACACAGACAATTTTCACTGTGTGTTTGTTTTACCCCATCATTTTTCTGAAAGAGAGAGGATAAGTGGACAAACAGTGTGTGTGATATAATCTGTGTGATATAATCTGATCTGGTCCGTGTAATTCTGGCATATGTTTAAAAATGGGTAAGCAGGGCTTGACTTGTTCGGGTGTGTAGGGGGATGGTGAGTCTGGTTGTTTGTGGCGGGAGTGTGAAATATATCGTTTAGTCAAATGCCACGGAGCTGATAGCCTGTGCTGACACATTTAAGCCCCATCTGCCATGCTGTTTTCCCAGATCCATTCACACACACACACACACACACACACACACACACACACACTAACACTTATGCACACATATAAATGCAGACATGCATGTAGTCTCTTTCACACACTCACTGCTAACTGTTCTGGATGGTGACTGAGTGTGTGCATGTAAGTGTTTCCCTTAGAGAGACAGACAGAAGGAGTGGGGACTTAGGAACTCAGTTCTCTTGGACTAGTTTAGTGTTTAATCCATGATATCAGCTTTGCCTGCAGTGAGGAGGAATCATTGTCACAACAATACCTTATAAGTTGTTAAGAACACTGGTTGCACAACAGTTTCAGTCAGATGTTTAAGAATTTAAGCCAAAGCCAACACTAATAAATGAAATGTATGCAGTGTTGTGGCTTTTCTCTGGAACTTTGTCAAGAACACCCAAATCCAAACACCCAAATCCAAAAACCCAAAGCTGGACCAGAGGGTCCAATAATCTTTGGCCGAACCCTATCCCAAAGACACAAGCCGTAAAACCTTATCAATGTCCTTGTTGCGTTAGAGCAGCCATTTTCACCTTGCTTTCACTCTCCAGAGCAAACAGCCCACGGCCGGCACTGCTGTCAGCGGTGGGATTATTCCAGTCAGACAGATGATGAGGGGGTGGGGGAGGAGACTCGGGGAGGGGGGTCTGTTTTCCCACTGTGCCTCTCGCCCAAAGCTTCCAGCCCAGCGCCATAGACTGGCATGGTTTTTAAGGAGCTGTATAGCCACAGGCATGAACGTAATGCGCCAACGTCAACAGCACCATCTAAGAGAAGTTGTCTTTGCCGACATGTTTGCCAGCAGAGCCCACAGCAGAACTCAACACACACCTCCTAATTATCACCCCAACCCAGAAACACAATGTGGGGGAAGAAAAAGCAAAAAAAAAAGAAAAAAGAAAAAAGTCTCAGATATTGAATAAAAACAAGCTAGGCACAGGGAGAGTTAGATTCATGTCCTCCCAATAAGTCAAGGCACCATTTTGCCATCTCCTCATGTCAAACGTCAGGGGTTGCATTAACATGAGGGAACAGGAGGACCAGAACTAAATCCATCAATTATGGTGGAAAGGTGTACAGGACACGTGATCATAACACTTCCTGGACGCCTTGCTTGGCAGCACAAAAGGTGCGTCTGCGGTGCTCAATAGCCAGAACGAAAGGTGACGTGGCAGCAGCTGTCTCGGCGGGGTCTCTCCCTCTCGGTTGCCATGGTTTCAAAGGTTGAAGGGGCGAGGCAGGGCCTACTGCGCACTGTTGATTTGCCTCCTGCAAGCACAGATTGCCGTCTGTGGATGACACACAGAAGAGCATGCGTGTACTCCCTCTCTCTCTCTCTCCCTCACACCCGCTTACGCTGCCAAGCCCTGGCCATGACAACAGAAATCACACTGTACGTGACTGGATATTTTGCTATTTGTGGGACTTGATTTAGAATGCAATTTGCTTGTCAAATAGAAAGTAATTTGGCTTAGTGAAAGCTTAGGCCTTGCTTTAGGAAGTTGTTTTTTTCTTGTTTACTGATTGCTGATATAAACAAGGTTTGTTTTTATTTTATCCTGTTAATCATAGATTATTACTGAAAGGTAAAACTACAAAGACTGTAGATTAGTAATAGGTGAAAGTGTGTCTTGAGTGTGTGTCTGCGCGTGCCTTTGTGCCTGCGTGCACAGCCGTGTTTTGTGTGTGTGTTTGCCGACCCGTGTTCACCTACATGAATTCACACATCACCCTGCTCAGTCCCACAACATCGATCTGCTTTCCTGCCCCGCCTCCACAGGCTCTCAACAGCCTATCAATCACCTCCGCCAACAGCCCGCCCTCAGCCCTGTCAACAGGCCATACATCTCCCCCCTCACCGCCTCCCCCCCACCACCACCCACCTCTGCCACACCCCCGGGACCTGTTGACAGCCCGTCGATAAGGCTCCAGTCACGGCAGGCCTCTTCCGCCCGGCTAATCGTCTTGGCTCCAGCCTCCATCGCTACCGCCATGGCTGCCCCGGCTGGTGCACTGCTAGGCAGCATTAACCCCCCCGATGTCTGTCTGCAAGAGGCTGTGGATTGACATTGCCGCGCTGCAACAGCAGTCTGAGAATAGAGCAGGCGGTGCATGAGCTAATGAGTATGGGAGAAAGCATTAAGCATATCTCTCTCCCTCTATTAGTTTTATGACACGCACAGTGGATGAACAGTGGTGCTAACTGCGCCAGAAAAATAACCAAATAAGGAAATAAAACAAAAAGTAGTTGACATAGGATTGATTGCATCTGTATATAATACAGAATTAGATGAGGACTGTTTTGTTGTCAGGCTTCATCCAAGCTCATTGTTTTATTTAAATATATATAACCAGAGATCAAAATCACTCAAATCCAAAGTAAGCCTCTTTCTCCCAAATCAGTCCCGCTACACAGACAGACAGACAGACTTTAGATAAGATCCAGATGGAATCCTTTTTAACTTTTCCTCTGACAGTGCTCCAGCCCTCTAAGAATAGCCCTGTTTATTTACATCCCTCTCTCCACTCCTCTCTCCTTTACGCTCCACGCTTCACGCTCCCCATTTGTTTCATGGCTCATATTATGGGCTGTTAAGAGGCCCTGCCGTTGCTGAGGCAGGCTTCGCCATACGTGCCTGATTCTCCTGATTGCAGGCATAATATAAATAATTAAGGAATCATTTCCACTTTCTGTGCTCTACTTTCTATAGTGTTTTTTTTTTACATGTTTTTTTTTTCTTTTTCCACTAAACCAGGACATACTGTTATGTTTGTTTGCTACATACATTAGCTACAAGCAATGTGCCATACCCAATTTGTCAAACGTAAAGGCTTTTCATGCATTAGTTAGGTTTGACAGTGTACTGTTAATGTACAGATTGCCTGTGTAAAGCTTCAGAAACACTGCATCTTACAGGAACAAAGTGGTATCTGTGCACTACACTCTGTCAACCACAAGGGGCTCTCTTGGCACAGGCAACTGGAACAGCACACCATTGCAATAGTTCTCTATGAAATACTACAAAGAAGTAGAGGGCAGTCATTGACCACTGCTTTCTGTCGGGAGCTCATAGACCAGAATGGCTACGGCACGTTCAAGTTTTGTTTTGTTATTGTTTTTTTTTATTTGTGAGATATTTGCCCACAGGGCTACATCATATGGTATTTGAAATGTGGCACTGGATTGAGGCCGAGGTTTGCAAGGTGTTGGAGACAGGCTGCTGTTTGGGCGGGTCATGCAGCCTGGCAAGTAGGGTGGACAGATTGGCAGTGTGGGTCTGCTGGGTGTGAGTGGGCACTGTCAGGCCAGACAGGGAAGGACAGAAAGGGGCACCTGCCACCCAGGGCTGCTGATCTCCCCCTGGCAGAGTGAGTCATCAATCACACTCATCACTCTTTGCCCAGAGGCCTCTCACACACACACACACACACACATACATGCATACATGCACACACACACACGCACACACACACACACACACACACACACACACACTCATACACATACATATACACACACACACACATTCACATACATACACACACACACACACACATACATATACACACTCACACACACACACACACACACACACACATACACACACTCACACACACATACACATACATACACACACACACACACACACATCTCTCTCTCTCTCTCTCTCTCGTTCTCTCTCTCTCTCTGTCCCCACTTTCTTTTCTCTATCTATTTCTCCCATCTTCCTCCATGGAAGTTTTACAACCACAAGATTCCCTGCATTCATATTTCATGTATCTAATTATATTCTAGCCCATACTCTGCTTCGCAGCTGTGAAACTGCCACACAGAGCTGGATATTCTCAGGTTTTGCGCAGAGGCACAGACATCATTCTTATTTTGTTGCCTGGGCCACAGTGGAGATAGAGAGATAAAGTAGATGGAGGGAGAGATGGAGATAAATAAACAAAGAGAGAGAGAGAGAGAGAGAGAGAGAGAGAGAGAGCAAACACAGGGGCCTGTGGAGAGATTCTGGACAAACAAGATCACAGGTCCCAGAGCAGGGGGCTAATTAGAAACAGGGCCAGTCCAGTCACATATTCTTTTTACGGCCATGCTTTATTTAAACGTGAGCACCTGCCTCAGGAAGCCTGCTGGTTCCGTGTCAGTCTCCCAGGCCCCTCAGCTCTGGCCCGTATCTGGCCCGCTCCTATTAGAGGACCTGCGGATGAGGCAGAGACGGCTCAGCTGGAATGTTTTGTCACCAATGAGATGTGTGAAGGCAGCGTGAGCCTGGCTTAGCCTGTTGAAAATGGGTCCCCTTCCTGTCATAGCATTCCTTATGCTTATCATGTTCCGTGTGTGTGTGTGTGTGTGTGTGTGTGTGTGTGTGTGTGTGTGTGAAAAAAGGGTAGCTGGGGATCTGAGTTGGCTATGGTATCTTCCTTAGTTCCCAGAGAGCCCCACGATCACCCACAGAGGAGTTCAGAGGGGGGCATTCAATCAACGGTCTCATTGTTGTGCCGTAATGATTAGATCTGACATCGTCTGTTCACTGTCCCCCTGTGTTGATATGCTTTACTTATCCGTGGAACCAGGGAGCTGCTCTGCGGGCTTTCACGTGTCACAGGTGGAGTTTGTCAGGAACACGTGTCAGGTTTCACGCTGTGCGGCTCCAGATCTTTCATGGATTTGACAGTGTTCAGTTAATGTACCTACTTCCAGTGAAAAGCCTCACCTATTCATGGAACTAGGCCACCTGGCCTGATGCTATTGAAAGAGCTTTTCAGTGGGAACATCAACATCAACAACAAACTGAAGAACGAAGAATGAACTGATGTTTTTTTTAAATAGCATTATACAAGCATAACGGTTGACTGGGAACATGCAGAAGCTTTTGCCTGTCAGTTTCAAATGAATTACATTTTGCCATTTTTGATAAATGAATACACATGTATGACTGAAACGCTGAATATATGCCTCTAAATGCATTTCTGGTGTGTTCCGTTGCCCGTGCTGAATGCACTGATCTGATCTCAAGGTCTGAATGTTAAATACACATTTGTGTAAACACTGTAGATCTGGCCACCATCATGTGACTCTGTGAAGCTGTCAGTAGAGGGCAGAGTAATCAGTTCTATGAATAGAGTTACTGTACAAGCATTCGGCTCCAGACATTTTCAGCTGAACTGTTAACATAGATGTGCTCACAGACTTTGTGTTTTAGCATTCCGTATGTGATCTTAATGTAAGTAGCTTTGGCACCTCTACACATGTTATTACAGCAATGTGATTTACATTTTAAACCGGTTATGCAAGTTTGGCATTACCAGGAGCCTAATACGGAGTTTTTCTGAATACGTTTCCTGTCCCGTATGTATACCTGATTACCCCTATGTGAAGGTCTGTGTATATTGATTTTTTATGTTTCGGGGAGTCTGAGTTTGCAGCTGTCAAACCCATCTGCCTTGCCTGCCTTGACAGACAGCTGATGTGCCTGGTAGTTTATGGTTGCGCAGACCTATGATTAACTTTAATTGAGTGTTCTAAAAGGATGCTGCTGACCTGGCATAAATCATTCCCTGTTTAAATAGCCTTGTTCTCACACATACCGTGCAATGCATATTGGTCATATTCAACATTGCATATTCAATGTGATCTCCAGCTTCCATAAAGCTGGATTAACAGACATGAGTATGTGACTTTTGGGCTATGACAAACTAAGTTTGTTGGACACTGTGTATGTAAAGAGTGTTGTTTTGTGTGTGTGTGTGTGTGTGTGTGTGTGTAAGTGTGTGTGTGTGATTGAAAGGATACTTTGAAACTTCAAATGATACTGCCATAGCCTGCACTATTCTCATTGGACTCAAGCATGTCGTTACAGTTATCACCCGATCTTACCCCCTTGTTCAGACTGAAATAATCTTGGTTCTAGGGGCTGATGGTTAGTTTGGGGATAGAAAGAAAAAATGTTAGCATTGTATTGTATTGTTTCTATTCCTCAACCAAATTTCTTGTTTTCGCTTTCACAATAATGAAATGATCTTTCCTGTTCCTGTTCCTGTCCATCCACCCAAGATATTTTCAGCTGGACTCAGTAGTGTCCTTTGAATTCCTTAACCGAAAGTATTATTCCTCCTCCAGAAGAAGAAATTGGAGTAATTCTCTTCTATTCAGGCCAATCTATTCTAGCGCATTCATCACTAGTTTTGAATATGTTCTGTGGCTTGAGCAGAGGAAGTGAAGAGGTTGGGCTGTCTAGTGTAACTGGTATGGGAATGACTGTGGGTCTCTGTAGCTCTCTGGCATCTGAAACAAACTTAAGTTTGTTGGCCTGTTGCTCCGCCTCTTTTGGTGTTGTAGGAATCCATGTGGCACTAATGTGTCATGTCACAGAGGTATTTCCCTTATCGACCAGGAAATGATACACCACCAGGGGACTGGGATGTCCTGAAGTTAGTGGTTTATTTTAGTATTAGGGGTCATGCACAAGACACACACAGTACTGATGATAGCCTCTGTTTTTGTCAGCTTCAGTGTCTTTTTGTAAATAAGAATTTGCCAGAAAGAACATTGAATGATTCATTACAGCTACAACAAAACAATATAGGAATAAATGAAAGAGAATCCAGTAATACCTAATAATGGCCCTGTGTGTTTGAAGAGAGTGAGAGTTGAATGTGTGTGTGTGTTTGTGAATGTCAAGGAACATTTGGAAGACAAAACCAGGTGTGATAACAGATGCTTTATTATGGGCAACATCTCAAGATGTGTTTGTGCCATACATGACGTGCAAAGACTATCACACACCCATACACACACACACAATGTATACATGTATGCAAGGACTGAACAAGGGATTTGTCATCTGTCTCCCTCTCCCCTTAAAAACACAACTAGCTTCAGGCTGTGCTCCAGTTTTCTTACCAAAAAAAATCAGTTATTTCAGTTACTCAAAAGTCTTTCAGACATGCCAATCAAGCTGTCTCAATGTGTCCTGATTTTGTCTCCTTCTGTCTAAAAATAGCGTTCGGTGATCCATCGCTCTCTGGACAGGATCGGCAAATTTCCCGCAACAATGATGTTGGTAAACTTTCTCAACACGCTTGAGTGCAAAAGCACAGCCGTCACCTCTGGGTGCTCGAGCAGCCTACATACTCAGCTCACAGCTCCCGGGTGGTCGACTGCACTGCTCTGTGACCCCCTGCTCTTCTGACGTTCACTTTTTTTATTTGATTATTTTTGAATGGAAACTCCTGGTTTCATGCGGCTGCAAATCTCTGACTGTGTCGACACTGTTGAGACGTTCGAAACCAGCTTAATGGCGCTGGAAGAAATGTGGGGGGGACGGTAATTAACGCTGAGTGAGGCTCACATAGATGGCTACAGTGAAATATTTCCCCCTCGGCAAATTGCTCAGCAGGGCCATTACTCCTGCATGCATAAAGCCCATGGCCTGACCTCACAGATACTGCGCATAAAAAGCTAAAACAACAATGGAAAGTGCCAGTGATCTACTTCAAGGCTTTATGGCAGACACACACACAAATTAATGCACGCACACACACACACACACACACTTTCTTTCACATGCACATTCTAGACACAGTACTCCGGCACACACACAGACACACACCCATTACACCTCTCTATCAGTCTATCTATCTCTCTCTCTCTCACACACACGCACACACACACACATTACTCCTCTCTATCAATCTCATCCCTCTCTCAGCCTCTCCCCACCCCCCCCCCCCCCACACACACCCACTCACCCACACACATAAAGACACACACACACATACATTAACCCTTTTAGTCCATCTATCTATCCATCTTTTACTCACACACATACACACTCACTCTGTGTGCAGTAGCTGAGCTATATAGTGTGATGGTCCGGGCGCGTGTGTTTATTCGTATGGCTGAAAGTGCTGATCCAGAGGGTTGGGGTGGAGTGGGCCAGAGGGGCCTAATGGGAGGGTAAGTGTCTGGCTGCTGACGAGGACGGGGAGACTGGGTTGGGCTGGGGTAGGCTGGGCTGGGCTGGGCTGGGGGTTGCGCTGCGTTGGCCCACACCGCGCCAGGAAGGGATCGCCTTGCAGATCCACGGGTGGTGATCGGTGGCTGTCTGATGGCCCACCCGTCTGTGCACGTCATCAGTTCCCCAGTGTCGGGTTCACAGTTACCGTAGCAGAGGGGCATTTGCTTACATTCATTGAGGTGCCATCCCACACACAAACACACACACACACACACAGGACACATTTACGCAACATGCAAAAAGTGCGACTTTTACACAGTCACACACCACGCACAGACACAAATCAATCTGCGGCACAAATAACAAACAAATAGCATAAATGAGTTCAAAGAACAAATGCTAATACAAGTCATATTTTTCTTTTTTCATTGCCCCCCCATCCCCTGTATAACAAGATCACTCATGAAAACACACACGCATACACACACACACACACACACACACACACACACGCATTGAGTGAGCCTCTCAGAGGAGGTAGTGCTGATGGGAGGTGAGTCTTGGCTATGGTAGCACTGTGTTTTTGCTCAGCACATGGCCGCGGATCAGATGCCCCTACTTAAGTCCGGGCCAAGCCTCGCTGTCCATTAGAGGTCCACTGCAGCTCCTGGCCTCCTCCAGGGCTCTGCTCGCCCTGCCTCTGCCCGCCCAGCACAGACTCAGCCGCCAACACGCCAACACACGATGAAAACTCGCAAACTGTCAAGGGCGGAAAAACTCTGGACGGTGAGTGAAGTCAATTACTGCAGCTGCACTGATGGTCTAGAAAGGTTTCTTGCGTGATCATGATGTTATATTATTATTTTTACTGTTAGTTATGACTTAATTATCTGCATTATTTGGATACACTGCATTGTGATATACTGTGTAGGCTTTCCAATTGTTTCAAAAAACATGGAATGTGCGTGGTTGAGTGCGGTTCTCCCAAAGCAGTCTTTTGACTGAGGAGTCTTTGTTTTGGGGTTGTGTTGTTTGCAGACGCTCTTCGAAAGCTCACTGTCTGCCAAAAATGTACTGAATAGTTTTACCACAGATCTCATCTATTTCTCTGTCAACTCTTGTATCAGTCACAGGCTGTAGAGGGCTCTGGGCCACAGTACAATGCACTCCCCAAGAGTGCAGGGTTTACAAACACTTTGACACCCATCAGTCTGCATTTTGCATATCAAGACAAAAAATACTTTCTAGAATGTTCCCAGTGTGCTAGTCCTGCACCCTAGATTAGATCTTCTAGATATACTGCAACCGTGTATATGGCATGACATACATAACCACATACAGTATATGACATACTTACATGTAGACACATACTGTATATATAAAGAATGTTGTTACTGTAAAATTGTGCAATAATATTTATAATGAACAACATGACTACTGTGGCTAGTATATTGTAGTGGCCACGGTAGCTGTGTTGTTATTTAAACTTGGCAGTGTTTATGGGAGTTGTATCAAATAGCAGATATTTACTAATGGACTATTGAGGCAAGAACTGAGACTTCACATTTTAAATTGAGTTGTAAAACTCAGAGGCAGGCCATAGGCTATGCCGGTGGCACTACTAAATGACAGAAGAGCAATGCTGAGTTTCAAATCCTTTTAAAACACTCTCCTCACTTTCTCTAGATCATTATTATAGATCACCATCTATTCCCATCTCCCAATTATTAACATAAGCAATATTAATACTTTGATTTTGCGTATTTTCTTCATCTATGAGTGTAATATAGGGCTACGCATACTTTTCTGTATTGCATTTTCAAATAAAAAAATCAAGATCAGATTCTGATTTCTGTAAGTAAATAGTGTTCAGTAAACTGTGGTTAATACATTGGTGTGGGTATTTAGTTGTGGTTAATACACAATTGCTGTAAATGAATGATTTAGATTTAGGAAAATGAATGATTCAGTTAGTTTGCATAAAATACAGATCTAGGGTTTTCTACACAGTGCTGAATATTTTTATTCATTGCGCTGTTTAGCCAACATACTGTAGTTAATAGCAGAAGCATCCGCCCTGTTTGAAAGCTGGTGTGCTGCCTCAAGATTACTTAATAGATCGCACAGCTCGCATGGTCAGCAATTTCATCCAACATCCAATTATGTCTGGAATCAAACTGCTGAAGAGAACACTTAACATGCCTTGTCAGCAGTTGTCTTTTTCTGTTTATGTACATGTGTTATTATCTAAGTAACTACTTCATATAAATAACTTCAGTTCGGCTGCTTTTAGAGAACAATAATAAGCAATGAGGTCTTAATTAAAACTTTTTGCAGAGTCACCCAACATTCTCTCTGCCTTTTCAAACCAAGTCCAATGCTCTCTCTGATGGTGTGGCCATAAATATACATCTGAAACACATCATTGGCTGAATGAAGCTCCATGCTGTAATTTCTAGGTTATATGTTTCATAACACAAGGCATGGCTGACTATCTACGTAGTCCTGTGTTGAGTGAATCTGAAACATGGCTGTCATGGGGTGAATCACTACAGGGACAGACATTTTTCAGTTGACACATCAGACTGCTGCAACCAGGTGAAACTACTCAGTTGACAGTGTATTGCCATAACACATTGCATCACCAAACCACCATCTGACTCCCATATGAAAGTGTAGTGGCACTTAAAAGCAAAATGTGTGTTTTTTTTTTCTTTGCAGTATACACAGATGGATTTACTTGTGGGTATCATCAACTAGATAAATCGATTAAATAAAGTTTTTTTTTCTGCTTTATTCAATTTCAGTTAACTTAAAAAATATATATTTTTCTTGCTTGTGATGCCTTTAATGTGGCAAAATCTTTCCAAGCTAGATGCCAGGCCTACTTTATCACTCAGTATGGTATCACAGAGTGAAAATGTCAAACACTCTCACTGTTTACCTCCTCTGAGACCTTTAAATATTTCTCTCTGTTTGAGGCTGAACTTTAGATTTGCTTTTTCCCAAAGTCAGTCACTGTGGTGGATTTGTGTGTGTTGTTCTGTTTGGTCTGAGTCTTGTGGGAGCGCCAGCGTTCTGATGCCAGGCTCCGCAGATGAAAGTCAGGAGTGTTCCCCCCTGCATGTCCCTGTGATGGCACCGCTTCTTGCCTCTGCAAGGCAGGAGAAATGAATTTTGTGAACACAAAGCCCTGTGTCCCATTGGGAGACTCTGTAGAAGCTTGTTCCTTTTAATCGTTGTGGAGTCAACTAGCCTCTCCGCCTCAGTCACAACCACACTGTTCCAGCGCTGTTTCAGTTTGTCAGAGAGGAAATAGAGTATTTTGTTGTGACTCAGCCTCTTTGTTTCACTATTGATATTTCTGCTGTCCTCTCTAATGGAGAATGTTTCCATTTCTGAGCCGAAGTGAAGTCAAGTGCTGCTCATTGATTCTTTGGTGTCCCTGAAACATTCCCGCTTTGTTTTTTTCTCACAAACTTCTGTCTTTGCGAAGACACAAAAGTTCACTTCAAGTGGACTTTTTTCTTATGCAAATGTCGTCACAGGAGTCCCTCCAGTACTTAATAACTGTTAGCCCAGAGTGACATCATATCCTAAGACACTGTGTGCTGAAGAACTGGAGATGTCCGGTCTGTGTAATTGTTGTTAATGTATTGTCAGCTCGCCAGAGGAGAGTCCTTAGGCTGTTCCCTTAGGATGTTTCTCTCATCTCGCATATGGTGACTCATTTTAATGACTCTGGTGAGTGTCTTGAAGGAAATTCAAATAGCCTCTTTTGGATTTATGAAGATTTGACTTTCATTCAGTTTTAAACATGGTGAAGCATGTTTTGTATGAAGAGGAGAAATCACATAGCAACAGAGAGTGCTCAGTCTGGTTAAGATGTTACCGTCTACTTAGACTGCAGTAGCACTACATTTAAAGTACCAGTTTTTCTCTGTGTACTCTGGCATAAAGCACCATCAATCAATCCATGTCCATGTTGTTGAAAACACTCCTTTCATCATGAGGCATCATTGTCCTTCAGCTCGGTCTGATTGTGTCTCTTCGTTGGACATTAAGGTCAAACTTTAGGTACGGATGATGAGACGCCATTTTCGAACGCTCTATCTAACATACTGTAGTGGTATCGCTTTCTATCCATAATGTAGGGAATTCCCAAAAATGAAATCATTAGGAAACTAGAATGGAGACATGAAGAGCCTCTCTCATCTATCAAGCATGTAGGCTGCTTCAGTCACTAGAAAGATTTAGATCTTGCCCTGACTGATCCTCCAAAGGATGCATATCAAAATATCTCTGTATTGGATAGCTATTCAAAACTGCTTTAGCAGCACTGGCCTGTCATCAACATGATAAGCTCAGTCTGACTTTGAATTACAGGTAGAATCTGCAGACAAATTCAAATTTGCTAGTGGTATGTCTAGATTAGTACGCTAGAATAACTTCCTTCTTCATAAGGTTATTAACAGCAACTTGTCAAAGCTTGCATGGGCACAATTTCGGGTGAGATCATGCTAAACTTAGTTGCATTTAAATAATTCACATAATGTAGCCTACACAGAAGGTGTTTTATAACCCTTCCCATGTGTATAATGAAATAGCATTGATAGCATTGAGATGCATGAGTGATTCTACCCTGGCCTGCAATTTAATGTGATGCAGCCAAGGGTAGAATCATCCATCCAATATGTGAAATATGGCTGGCTGGCATTAGAACTTGAAACTTGATCCTGCTTGCATGACACCGGAGCAATACAGAGTTGCAGCATGCTTTAAAGCTGTGTCTAGCATGCATTCTGTACTAGCAACCATCTTTTTTTATAAAAATTTCCTCAAAAGGAAAAAAAAGATAATATTTGCTGTTGGCAGGGAAGACAATTCACTCGTTGCATTACAATATTATGGTCAACCCGTTGGCACAAAAGACAGTTCAGGTTGGGTCCAATTTGACTCAGTCAGGTTGCTGTGAACGAGAATAATTTTAGGGATGGCCTCAGGGGGAGATGCAGAATCTGATCGATGTTGCAGACCCTAACAAGGAGTTATAGTAATGTAAGCTTAAAGGTATAGTTTGGTTTTTAACACTCTGAGCCCCTTTCACAGGTTGTCAAGTGGTTGACACCAAAATTTTGACGATTGGTCATTTGTTGTTTCTATCCTTAAAACACTGTTTTTAACTCACTGAGTGATTAGTGGTGTTTGCTGATGTTCCAACCCAAGTATCGTAGTGAAATACAGTTTTTGTCATGTTTTATTTGCCATTTATAAGTCCCGTTTCTATTAGAAGACTCTTTGCTCCTTAATATGACAGAAGGTTTATTTCGCTATGTAATTTTTAAATTAAACTTGCTTTGTGTCAGGTCCATTTTGATAATTGTGTTGAGTTTCTTTTTAGTCATTATGGGTAAAGTCACCACTGCATGCTTATTATTTACACATTAGATGAAGAATGTTTCAACCTTTTATTAACAACACATCTCTGTGTCACTGGTTCCTGTTCTTATAGGTGTACTGTGTTAGGACTTCGATATAGAGTTAGTCTCGGACTTTGCCTTAATTAGATATTTATATTCTAGAGGAAGGTAGATGTCAACCATGAGTTATGCCTTTAGGGCTCACTTGACCTTTGAGCTGAAGGAGGGGATGTTTTTGAGAAAGTGGCACTTACTCTAAAGACTGGCAGTGCAATAGCTTGGGAGCCAGACCCTCACACAGCCATTGATTTCTTATTTCCAGGGGTGCAACCAGAATGAGAACTAAAGTTAAAATAAAGCTGTAATCCCTTAGCAAATCTTTACAGAAGTTTGCCTACTAAATTTGAAGGGAAATATACATTCATAGTTTAACTATTGACAGTAATGAAGATGCCTTCACTGACGTGTAAATCATAAATCCCTTCTCAGTTCTGTCGTGTTGTAGCCTGGATGTTGGTCCTGAAAGTGTAAAAATGGATGTGAATTTGGCAGTGATGCATTAGGATGTTTTTACTCAGATAGTAGTGGAGGATTTTGAGGGGTGAGAACAGCGTCTGCTCTACCATTCTCTGCTAACTGACAAGCACTCACTGTCAAGCTGAGAACAGCTCTTTGAACACCTGCATGCGAGGGAAGAATGGCATATTCTAATATCAACTGAAATAATATTCCCCCAGAAGGACTTTTGTATTTGGTTTATTTGACTTATTTATTTGACACGTTGTACAGCACTGGGTAGTTGGAACAGCCCATCCTACTCTCACTGCAGTGTTCCCTTCCTTTTCATTTCTATTGCCAGTGCTGATTACAAGAGCTGACAGGCCCACTAATTACTTAATTGAAAGCAATCAAACGGTTTTGGCAAGCAGGTGATTACATGTGTTGCAAAGTTTATTTTTGTTGTGTTTTTTACATCAAATATGAGAAAATACATGAAATATTATGAATAGGAATTGGTATATTGTTGTATTTCCCCCATGAGGTTATTTGTCCCAAAGTACCCCCATTCCTCTTCAGTCAGTCAGGGCCAGAAAACTGTGTGTTTTGTGCACACTGCACTATGCCCTTTTCCAACCTGCCCTTAGCCAACCTTCAAACATTTTTTCGTATGTGGAGGAGACAACAAGGAAAAGCTTGTCCTTGCTTTTGTCAACACAGTCTCTCATGGGGGTCTTTAATAGCACTGATTGTGCTTGAGCATTATGCAGAGATTGCAGAAGTACACACTTTCCAAACAAAAGAAAAATAGATACTTAGGTAGAACGTGTGAAAAGGGCAGGCTCTGAATTGTACCTAAAGCACAAGTAAGGGATAACGTTTGGCGAGGCGGTCCCTGTCGTCGGGCGCTATTCCACGGCAGTGACCGCCTCGCCGAACGTTATCCCGCTTATTACATGGCTACCCTTTCATTATTTCTTATTCATCATAATTATGACAACGACATTTTGATTTCATGAACAAGTTTAATGATTGGGATATTTAAAAAGTCACTTCCGGGACACAAAACAATTCTGTTGATTGACAGCTGCCGTTCTAGAACACCACGCGAACAGCAGTCATTGAACAGCTGATTTTGAGTTCGAAGTGACTGAACTCCTTGCGGAGTGATACGAAACAGGGGAATTAGAGGCTAAAAGTCTGTTGCCATTGACAATATCAGCCCTGCGAATGTTGGGGAGCCCCATTCAAATGAACGGCGCATTCTAATATTACTTTCTTACTATTCATTTAAAATATTGTTAAATGCTTACACAAGTAACCAGGCTGTTTTATAAATGTAAGGAGTAGAAAGGACAGATATTGTTGTTAAAATGTAGTAGAGTAACAATCAAAGGTATCAGAAAAATAAATACTCAAGGAAAGTATAGATCTAACAGTATTTGAGTATTTGGACTTAGTTACTTCCCATCACTGTATTTTGCTTATGAAGAGTGTAAAAGTGGTGCATTTGTAGACATGGAAACACAGTATCCTGGCAGCCCTTGGGGTCAGTATAGGACATCTCTTAAACAGCCAGGAGCCTCTGCACACCCCCTCTGGTACTTTGTGACACTGAGCTGACAGCCTCTCTAAATACAGCATTGAATTACAATGACTTCCTATCAGAGAGTCCTTGTGTGTCTATTTTTACATCCTCAATTCTCACAGACAGCAGCTGTGTTCAATCTGAAGCACAGTTGACTCGCAAACCAAAGTTCTAAGTTACTGCAGTTGCAAAGAGTTGGCAAACCGGTACATGATTTCTGTAAGATCACTCCCAGTGCATTATAAGTAGGGATGGGTATCAAGAACCATATTGATATTAACTCATGCAATGTTTCTGGGGAGCAGGTGTGCTTCATGACAAGTTCAGTGACATCCCTCTGACTGTCTAAATCCAGTTTTGAAATCCATGGAGCAGGCAACACAGCAGGTGGTATACTGGAAGAAGGGAACGAGCACCACATTTGAAAGTCTCCTCAGTAATCTCTTCAGACATAATTTTAGTTAAATATCTGAAAACACTGTAAAAAATCTGCCCAGACTGTGGCTGTGAAGAGAGAAACATCAGCAACCTAATGATCATCTCAAATCTTCTCAGTGGACTGTTCAAGCACTGTAAAGTTTTGACTGGTTCATGCATGCAACTGCAGAATGCACTGCTGCCTAAAAAAAACAAATGCAGTGATTTCCCTGCATTGACGTGTCCCCACTTCATAACTAGTTGCGAGCTAACATTTGCATTAGATACATTTCTAATGAATAAAATTGAAAATGATAGTTGGCACGTTGAAAAAAAAAGATTATGTACACTAGAACAAGGTTACTGTACTGTACTGTGTAGGCATACTCACATAAAGCCCTTTACACATCACTACAGTCAAAAAGCTTACCTTGTGTTTGTCACTCTAACACTTTATGTGCGTAATTTTGTTTGACTCTCTCGCTTCCGAATCACATAATTATATGGATCATTGATCTCAGCAAGCGGTTTAGGGTGTGCATTTCTTGCATTCCCAGGGGAGAGATGTGTACCACAGTGGTACTGGGCATCCATTAGTGTTTGTCAGGCATGCCCTGCACGCGTGTGCACTCAGTGCCTAATAGATCTAACCTTCACTGAGCACGCTGGCCTCGGCCGGGGCAACGACCGTGCCGCTGATTGGCACCAGGTAAATTAGCCCAGCAGGTGCCACAGCGCCTGGAAGGCAGGCTACTCCCAAATTGAATCCCTTCTGTGGGATGAGGGAAAGAGAGAGGGGGTGGGTGGCAGTGTTGGCGGCACAGGTGGCCAGTTGGACAAGGGCCAAGGGGTGAGAAGAACAGGACAGGACAGAAAAGGCTGGCTTGGCTTGACATGGTGGGTGGTGAGGTGGAGGGGTGGACTGGCACTGAGTAATGTCAGACTTGCGATCCAGCGATCTGGCAACCGTGCACAGGGTTTGACCCATGGAACCGAGGACTCACACTTACAGCTGTTGACGGTGAGCTCTGAGAAGGGAATCGCTCATCTCATTTTTTCAGCTCAGGGCGCAGGGGTTTGATGTTTGCATTTTACTTCTGAGATCAAGTCTTCCCTTTTTATCACAACTGTTGTATTGTGCATATATTATATGTACTTAATATCATAACACTCCATAATGTATGTAGGTAAATCATGCCTGTTAGAGCATTCACTTATATAATGAGTGAACCAGTTTAGAAAGTCATAATATAGCCATGAGATACTGTATGTCTTAACGTGGAGTAGAAATGATGTGTCCTAGTTCAGTATGAATGGTTAGTTTTAAGAGGCTCTGTGCAAATGGGTGATGTTGGAAATCTCAGCATCTCACTTGAAATAGCCAAGAGTAGGCGGTGAAGAGAAACAGCTCTCCAGCCCACTATGTGACTGAACTATAAAAAGCACCTACTGTCCAAGAGCCAAAGGGGGTCATCATTATCAGTTGGGGGCACAAATTGACAGGTTTTTTTCACTGAAAGCTTTTGCAAGTTGGATTTAGCACCTTTGTGAGGATACAGCCTCTCAAGTATAAATATATCAAATAATCATCTATTAATATAGTTTTTTTTCAGTCATTTCCTGCTTTTAGTGTGTGAACACTTAAATCTCAATAAAACCTGACACAGTTGAAAGTCATATTTTATTTGCCATCAATATATCACCCTCTTCCATACCTTGTTACACTAATCATGCCGTCACGGATTTGTATGGCTTATACGAACATTGTGCCCTGGGTGTATCGTGTTGTGGCAATATTTCTTGTATGGGCAGACCATCTTTCCTTTGCGCTGATGTAGGGATTAAAAAATGCCAAGATTGCTGAATATTTAGGAGAAGCTGCACAAACACTGTGGAGCAGTTTGAAAATTCATTGGATTTCAATGGGGAAATCACAAAGCTTCCCAATCTAACTCGCTCTCATAAAATATACTCCAGAGATATATAGCTTTCAAATAAATGATGGTGAGAATTTGCCACCCAAACTGATAATGGGGCCTTTGGTTCATGAAGCAGAGAAGATTGAGTTAATGCACACACTTGAGACACACATAAAAGGACATCTCCTGCTTTTCTCCAGTGATGGTCCTAGCGTACAAAGTACTGTGCCTCATCTCTGTGACAGCTTCTTCTCCTACCAAAACTGTTGGTTCGAAGTGTAGCTTTGGCTTAGGCAACTATCCCATTCAGCCAAGTGTGATGTCTCTGATGACCCTTCAGGCAAACTCTCTAATGTCTCTTATGATATGGATGCCCCAAACCGTCTCCATCAGTATCCGTCAGCATCTCCATCCCCTCGTCTCCACATTCCTACACTGAGTTTGGTACACGGAATAGGCAGGGTCACAAAGGATCTGCAAAGAATTGTTTTTTTTTCCATCTACAGTATTCTGAGAGGTATAGTTGAGGCACTGGGAATGTGAAAGAATGTATGTACTGTATGTTCAAGACAGGGAGTGAGACAGATCACTGACCTCAGCACAGCTACAAGGGTGAGGTAGGGGTCGATGACCTCGCCCCTTCAAGCAGTAGTCAAGGAGAATGTTTCACTAAGAGCACAGTTTGATGGGCCTATAGTATACACCACACTTCACTAATACTGTGGATCATTGTGGCACTAAAGGGGCAAGTTTTTTGTTTGTTTTAGAGGTTTATCCTTCATAAAAAAAATTGTGAAAATTCATCACAGAGCCTAGATAGATTCATCTGAAATAGCTTCATTTGTAGCTTTGAGCTGCTCGACTTTAAGGGATAGGCCACTGTTTGGGGAAATACACTCATTTTCCCTCCCCTCCCTCCAGTTCACCAGCCGGTCTCTCAGTCTGATGGTTGTAGGACTTTTAGGTCCAACCCAGCATAGATCATTAAACCAGATCAGACAATTGACTTCAACTTGACTCTTCTGTAGTTACACAATGTAATGTACTAAGACCAACGAAATATGGGATTTGGCATTTTTATAGATTGATATGACAGCTCAACTATACTCTCATTGCGTAATAACTTTGCAAACGATCATGAGGTTCTTGGCTTGCAGTAGTTAATTTGAGCACATGGAGGGACTGTTAACAGATGTGGTATGATATGCCAGAATGAGGTTATATTTTAGTTTCATACAGTACAATCATAATACATCTTTGCAACTGCAGAAGAGTCAAGTTCTAATTAGGAAAATGTGATAAAGCAGTCAGATTGCTTAACTCTTGAGGGAGTGTAAAGTTGAGCATATTTCTCTCTCACTTCTCTCTCACTAACATATGTTCATTTGTTTGCAAACCACGGACCAGTGACGATCATTTTGGAAGAGTTATGTTGACCGTCAGGATTTTGGTTTCATTCAGTGTCATTTCACCATCCCTCGTAATTGAAACTCTACCAGGCTTTACCGAGAGCCTCTGAGAGAAGCTTCATCCACCCCATAATTATTTGATATAAGACCTGAGAGTCCACTGAATGGAGCTACACACAGCAGACACATGCCTATTCTGTACAGACACACAACACATGCCTATTCTATACAGACACGTAAC